>JAMZAV010004696.1:0-53359 GCA_024449915.1 Sweltsa coloradensis | reverse complement strand
AATGCAAGAAATTATCAATCGTATGGCAAAAGGTATAATTAACTACGCGGCATTAAAAACTGTTGACAAAAACCGGTAATAATGTCTGATGTTTGTTTGTTGTGTTGTCCCCATGCTTTAGCTACAGAATAAAAATAAAAACTACTATTATTGAAACAAATCGAAGCGTGAAGACATCAATGACAATTACACACAACACTTACATAGTAATTATTACTATTTTTTCACTAATCAACTACAATGAACTTAGGTAACTTATTGTAGAGACAAAAAGAAACAATCGCGGAAACGTCAACCAATAATACAAAATAATGAACTAACCATTGTTCATTTGAAAGTCACGATGTGCATGGATGGTCCTATGTTATTCATATCATGTCATATTGGTATTTATTTTTGCAGTCGCAAAACGATAACTAGAACATTGGCCGTGCGTTGAGTCGGGAGATATCGTTATCTTATAGCGCGGGGTGGAGCTAAGAACCAGTTGTCTCGTTATCTCTGTCTAAACATGTCCCTCTTCGTTTGTTTCTGGCCGGCCTCCGATACCTCGTTCTTTCCGCAGTCCCCTCTGAGATTGCCGCGTCACCTAGCTATTGCGTACCTTAATATATTTTTATCAGATATTAATGTCGGAAATAAATAACAAAAAGATAACAAAAAAATTACCAACTCGACACCTTCTCGCGGTTTGGCCCGTGAATAGGGGAGTTTCACTCCCTAAAACTAATGGCGAGCTCTGGGTCGTCGTCGGGGAACCCCTTCCCTTTGACTACCTCCCCGAAGGCGACGACAAAGACAACACGGTCAGGTGATGACACAGACGGAGACGACCACGACGTGGGGGAACCCCTGCCCTCCCCATATGCTTGTGGCTGGTTCTGACCAGCACAGGCCTGTCCACCCCTTGTCCCCCCGCGTCATCCCTTACGTCCCTCCTTTCGTCTCGATTAGCCAAGTTGCATAAATATAGAGACGTTAAGCAATATCCAATCAATCAATCCTTACGTCCCTCCCTTCGTCTCGATTAGCCAAGTTGCATAAATATGAGACGTTAAGCAATATCCAATCCTTTAATTCTCATAAAACACGTTTTCTTTATTTTATTTATTTCTATTCTAATAAAAAATCTTTCTTTTGCTATTTCTATCAACACCATCGTTTTCTTTCCTTTTGTAAACTTGGAAAACAATATAATTATCAAACACACCTTAAACAATATAATTATCAAACACACCTTAGGCGGCGCAATATGACCTAACCGGTTGAAGAGCCCTAGTTTCTCACATTTGGCTTCGTCGTAAACTCCGTATAGCTTTGTCATAAACTCCGTAAAGCCCCGAAGACTCTTTTTGGTGGTTACTACAGTTACTTTATGCTCCTTCCTTCCTTCAGCAGCCCACTGTCCTTCCAGAACTTTTGGCTTATTGTAGAGAGGGTTCGCCACCAACATTAGGCCTTGAATCGAGAGTAGGATGGTTTTTAACGTCATCGCAGGTGACCAATCATCCGCACCGTACGTGTGCAGTTACGTACATACATCGACAATTAAATATCTTGGAGGCGCGAATAATCTGCCGTAAAAGCGCCCTGAAACTTCTTATACTAATAGAATCTATAGGAGAAATGGAAAGAAATTAAATCAATGACAATTACATATATCTACAAGACATAAGAAAAGTCCAACACGATTTTAATCCTGCTATCGTTGAAAGAAAGTGTATACATTTAATTAATATGGTCATAAGCCATCTATAAGTTTTCAAGTGTAATTCTGTGTGTTAATGAAACATTATTTTAAAGCCTTTTTGCCCAAGTGATATATAGAGATTAATTTATACTTAAGAGCAAATTATTCATGCCTCTGTTTTACAAGGCCTCGTTCTCTTTGGACGACAGGAAACCTAATCCAACGATTGAGAAGAACATCGTTTACCGCAGCAATCACCTCGTGAATGCTGCGGCTTATCATAGTCTGGCTCGTTGCTGCGCAGAAATCTTGACCAACAGCTCGCTGATATGACCCTGTCGCAAAGAAAGCTCAGTGCTGCTAGAACCTGTTAATAAGATAATCGTTCAGTAAATTAGACAAGGAAGTACAGCGAAAGAGTTTTAAACGGAACTCAAATTCCCTAGTTTGTTTTCTATGTTGTGGTTCCGAATTTCATAGCAAGTTCTGCTTGTAAGTGGGCTGAGCTCATGTGAATTATTTGTCGATTTCTAGTTCAAGTTTTAGTTACCATTTTAATCTCAGAAGTGAAAGGTTATTGGCTAGAAATGGCCTCATAAGCACACACCAACGTGAAAATGAAATTAAAATGTTTACTGTGTACACCAATTTGTTCTCGTTATTTGTGCTTTACAGTCTCTAGGCCAATATTGGCCTACGCATGTGCGGGATAAAAGCGTGCTACATTCTAGCTGATGGTTGCAAGATAGACTTAATCTCTCACCACGCCTTGTACGAATTAGCAAAGCCGTGCTCTGGGACTAATTCTTCTCCAGTCGGGGCTACACGGTTGAAACTTCTGCAGGAAATTCTATATTTACCTAATATTGTCGTTCAGGTAATGTTGCTACTGCGAGGGCAAAATTTTGTCTTGAAATATTCCGGACGTACGTTTGTACCAGTGAATTTTCATTGTGTATCTGATCGGTACTATCACTGTGAAAACTAACTCCCTTCCCTTTGACAACCTCCCCGACGGTGACGACAAAGACAACACGGACGGATGATGACACAGACGGAGACGACCACGACTGCAATATCCAATAAATAAAACGACCACGACGTGGGGGAACCCCTGCCGTCCCCATAGGCTTGTGGCTGGTACTGACCAGCACAGGCTTTGTCCACCCCTTGTTCCCCCGTTCATCCCTTACATCCCTCCCTTCGTCTCGATTAGCCAAGTTGCATAAATATGAGACGTAAAGCAATATCCAATCAAAAACTGGGTCGTCGTCGGGGAACTTTCCCCTTCCCTTTGACTACCTCCCCGACGGCGACAACAATGGCAACACGGACGAATGAACAGACGTAGACGACCATGGCGTGGGGGAACCCCTGCGCTCCCCATATGCTTGTGGCTGGTTCTGACCAGTACAGGCCTGTCCCACCGCGTCATCCCTTACGTCCCTCCCTTCGTCTCGATTAGCCAAGTTGCACAAATATGAGACGTTAAACAATATCCAATCAATCAATCGGCCAATAGATAGATAGATAGATAGATAGATAGATTTAGATAGATAGATAGATAGGTAATCGTCTTCATTGTCTGGGCGGGATTAAGGCCAGCTAAACCTTTTCTTCCATCCAACCTTTAATATAAATACATTTTAAGATTTCTAATGTAAAAAATTTTGAATTTACAATAAAATATTTGATAAAATAACATTAATTTACATTTTTAAAGTACATAACCTATACCTTTTACACATTTATACTCTCATTCATACCATTAATTTTATTATCAAAGTGAATTGTCTACAGAAGTTAAAATCAATAAAAAGTATATTATTGTGAGTTAAAACATATTGTGCATTTTGTTATTTGTCAGTATTCCCATGGGAATTTGTGAAATATAATTCATGAATTTATTCCTAAAGATATTGTCACGCATAGCTAATTAGGCCCTTTGGCTGAGGGTGGTGATCGCCAAATGAGTGTTTAAGTGGGGGCGTAGCGTAACTCTTTAGGCTTAAATTAACTAGCACGGACCAGGGATCGTGGGTAGGTGGGTTCATGAGGGGGATGTAGACACAGTAATTAGACGTGATTCCACTTAAGAGACCAGCACTGTATTAGAGATAAACATAGTAACCCTCCTATTCTGGCCTAGGATCGAACCTATGAGTTCCGTCTGGCAGACCGTGGGTTCATACCTCTACTGACTCTATGACTTACTAATTGGTTTGCATGGCTTACCGAATGCTTCTAGTCCCTGGTATGTGGTTTAGACTGGCCCCCTCCGACACCCTGATGTCGGACCCTGGGCGATGTCTTCTCTCTTCACCTCTTCTTATGGTTAATCCTTGTTCTGGTTCTTCATCCGGTAATCCTCACTAAGAACTCTTCCAGGACATTGGTGGTTCACGTTGCGATTGTTGTTACACTGTCCTGACCTCCTCCGCCAACGGTTGTCACTCGTCTCTCTGGCTGTTCTCCACGAACGTCTGTCCTCTTACGTTCAGTGCACTTAATCAAAGTCCGATTTACTTGCACTATTTAGTTGTGCAATCTTTAGTATTCAGCGTTTTGTCGGTCGATTCCCTTCCTGTATTGCGTCTAAATGAGCCTCACCGGAAAGTAACTAGACGTCTTGACCCTTAATGAACTCACGTCGGTATGTTCTCTGATTGGATTCCGAAGTGTATTGGACCTCGAGATAATTAGTATTAAGTCAAACACGTACTCTACAGGACATGACAATATAATAACTATTGATATGGTTGTCCCTGATGTTTGAGGGTAGAGCTTTCCAAGTTCTTATTGCACTGATAGTGAATGAATTATCGAGGAAGTTTGTCCTGTGAACTGTGAAAATGAGTTGAGTACCTGTCCTTGATCTAGTGTTAAAGAGATGATTTGAATGGAGGTACGTGAAGTTGGTAGCAAGATAAGACGGTAAGAAGTTGATAATACGCGATGAACGAGACAGACAGAGTGGAGGTAACGTCGATCATATAGACGAAGCCATTGAAGATCTTTGTAACTTGAGTTACATGATCAGTTTTTTTGGGAATGGAATGGGAAATGGGATTTCATATCCAGCAATTTTCAGCCTTTGTAGTTAGGCCTACGGCACTGTGCACATACCTCACCGCCTTCATATTTTCAATGCAAATTAGCCTGCGCAGACATAAATTTACGAAAATAAGCTTGGAAAATAAGATAAACAAAATTACCGTAAATTGACCATAATATCTGTTGATCCGTTTTGCACCCTCAAAATCCGTAAAAACGGTAACCCTGTGTTAATAGGCCTTAGGACCTGCCTGTCAATTATGTATTGATTAAGTTCACCTGGCCCTAGGCCTAGGATCCTACTTGACTTAAACCCACTCTAGGCATTTTGATAATAGAAGCATTTTTTACTCAAAGATCTAGCCTAACTTAACATCTTGGCCTAGGACCTGTAAAAAACAAATTTAAGGAAACAAAGCCTAGGCCCTATCCTAGTGACACCTAAGGTAGCCTAGGCTTAGCTAGCTGGGATTTGTTTAGTTCCAGGGCCATTGGAGAGTTTCCATCCTAATTTAAGACTTACACAGCCTCCTTCGATTTCCCCTACCCGACCAGACCTGAAAACCTGGTGCAGTTTACTACCCGAACCCGACCCGCACTCAAAACCTTTACCCGCACAGTCCTAATCACAGTTGACTCGCTTACCTCGGGGAGTAGTTGGTTGTTACTCAGGCAGTCGTTTATCCATGTATTGGTAATACCCATTTCTTTAAAGCAATGGCCATGGCGAGCTTCACTGATGATGGTGGCGGCAAGCCATTGGGAATGTGCTTCCTTATAAGGTACGATATCTTATGGTACCCCGTGATGCCGTCTACCGTGTAAAACACAACATCACTCATTGCAATTAATTAGTCATTTTTTAAATGTCAATATTGTCCGTCACAACCTATATTTTGGTGGACCATTGATGTATATTACTTGATAATGCAACAAATGAATAGAAAGTTCTTGCTTGGCACGAAACATAAAAATTGAACCAAAATTGAATTTAAATCGCCCATTTTTATCACTTAAAAGTATGCACTCACACCACGCGATTGTTATCAATAGTTTGGATACCGGGTTAGGTCCCATTGCCTTAGTTCTTCCCGGATCTCAGCGAGGCGAACCTAATCATAGTCGACTCCTGAAGGGGTTGTACATGTGCAATACTTCGATCGAAGGACATGTTCCCTGAATCTTCTCTCGTACGTTCCCGTAGAAGGATAATATGTCGCAACATGTCCCTTGCGATACATCTCGTTCTATGACTGACTGATATGACTGATTTGATGGGCCTTCAAATTCCAACTCGACACCTTCTCGCGGTTTGGCCCGTGAATAGGGGAGTTTTTCTCCCTGAAACTAATGGCGAGCTCTGGGTCGTCGTCGGGGGACTCCCTTCCCTTTGACTGCCTCCCCGACGGCGACGACTAAGACAACACGGACGGATGATGACACAGACGGAGACGACCACGACGTGGGGGACCCCTGCTCTCCCCATACGCTTGTGGCTGGTTCTGACCAGGGCCTTCAAATTCCAACTCGACACCTTCTCGCGGTTTGGCCCGTGAATAGGGGAGTTTCACTCCCTGAAACTAATGGCGAGCTCTGGGTCGTCGTCGGGGAACCCTTCCCTTTGACTACCTCCCCGACGGCGACGACAAAGACAACACGGACGGATGATGACACAGACGGAGACGACCACGACGTGGGGGAACCCCTGCCCTCCCCATATGCTTGTGGCTGGTTCTGACCAGCACAGGCCTGTCCACCCCTTGTCCCCCCGCGTCATCCCTTACGTCCCTCCCTTCGTCTCGATTAGCCAAGTTGCACAAATATGAGACGTAAAGCAATATACAATCTGAAAATTTGCTTCATTCAGCTTGTTAACTTCAGTACCTAGTTTGTTTTGTCGACACTAAGGGGGTTGTTGTTCTTTATTCTGTAGGTTATTTCTTGCGGAGAAGTGTTCGTTATGTCAGTGTGTGCTCGGTCTGCTCCGTCCATACAGCCTGTGCGGTTGATGTGGCCAGCTTAGTGCTAGGTTCTGTCCAGTGTGAGATGAGAGCCTTGACACGCAACAAGGGTGCCTGGTTTCAGTGCTGGGGTTGGCCATATATCTCCCTTGTGTAGGTGTTGCAACTAACTATTTTGTTGTGCCGCCATTAAACTCTCATATTATTAGTATGAATAACTTAAACCAACTCTCAGCCTTAGCGTGGATAAGGCAGTCATAAGAGTATTCGTCCTATAATGTCTGGTATATTGAGGCACATGTGTGTGTATCAGTCCAGTTCGGTCTTCCCCTATTCGTGTTTGAGTACATACCACTTTCCCCTATAGGTTAGCTTAAAAATTCACATTGCACCTCCATATCCATCATCTCGGTTAGCGCAACCGCATAAATGTAAGACGTAACTCAACATTCACTGTGGATCTCTGTATCTTGAAAGTCTATTGTATCAAGGTCCTCGTTGTTGCTCCGTCCCATCATTAGGTCGGGTGTTATTTCACCTTAGGTTGTTGCGTGATGTGATACTTAGCCTCCACGGCTCTTGTTTGCATAGGTTGTCTAATGACACGGATGTCATAGAAAGTGATTGGAAGAAAAATTTTGAAGGGGAAAAAATAAAAATACAATAATAAAAGAAAACAGACAAGTTAAATTTAAATTTAAAAGTAACCTGTGTGTCCGGGTTGGCCACACAGCATCGCTCAGCTCATCAGCTCTGCACCTGTCAGGCTAGGCTTAGGCCTAGAGCCTAGGTTCTAGTGTAGCTAAGGCCTACTACCGGCCTATGTTTTTAGTCTAGTAGCTAGCCTAAATCAATTGGTAGATAGAGTGAGAGGATGGCACATTTTGAGGGTTACTCAATGATAAGATTGAAATAAAAATATGGTCATAAATAATTGATAATATGAAAGTTACACAAAAATACAAATGACATTTGATTGCATACTGTTATAAAAAGTTATAAAAAGATACACAAAAAAATAGAGGTTAAAATTGACTGTCAGTCAGTAAAGTTTTAAGTTGAAAGTTGAGAGTTTATTTTTTTGTTGTTGTTGAGTTTTTAAAATTAAAATTGAATTAAAGTTGAATGGAAATTAAATGAAATCGGGTCGTCACACGTTGATGTTGTTTGATAGGCAAGAATTCACGTGGAGTAAGGACTGAGCTGTTTTTACCTTATAGATGTTTCATAGACAGGCAGTGTTGGTGGGACTAGGCCTTAGAATCCATGACCTACGTCCAGGCGTTACTTACTGACGGTGGATGATCCATTTTTATTCTTAACTTCCTCCTCGTAATCTGGGTAAGTTAAATCTTGTGTTGTTAAACGTAGTGTTGAGAAGGAAGAAGATGAATCATCACCAACAGGTGAACGTAGCTGTTATGTAGCCATCCTCAGGTCGTCCTTTGTTCCTCCGCGCGTCCGCATACATTCCTACGTGGTTGACAATTTGAGTGTTGATGTTCGACTGTCTGCTAGCTGTGACCTCTAGCCAGACTTGGAGGTCGCTGGTAAACCCCCTTCTTTGTTGTCTGCAGGTGTTGTGTTGCTTGGCCGCTAGATGGCGTAGGTTGGTTAGTGGTTCAAAAGATCGGTCGATACGTCGATAACAGTGGTGGTTGCGTTCGATGCTGTGACTGCTGCTCAGTATTGATTGGTGTCGCTAGATCGCGCGGGGTGTCTTCCGGATCATCTCTGGTGAGCGAGCGTCTGGTTACGAGGGTGTAATATTCTCACGGTTGTGTGTGAGAACCAGGCACTTGACTTTCCAGAACGTAGCGATAAGTGTTCATTTGTTTATGTTAGGGTGTCTCGTCTAGACTAAACTGCTGTGGGAACTTTCCGATAAGAAGTCCGTTCGTCTGGGGTCTGTTTAGATTACCACCCTGGTCGTCAGACTGGGGGTCGTATGTGGACTTTAGGGCTACGAGTTCTAATGTTTTATACTGGCCTGACTGACAGATGAATAAAATGAATATAAAACTAACAATTATAATTATGAAAATATAAATGATGAATATAAAATTATAATAAAATTACAATTAATATAGGTTGTTTTGTTGGTGCTTATTGACTGACTTTATTATTAATTAAATTAAGTAATTAATTAGACTGGTATGACAAATACTTTGAAATTGATGAAAGAGCAATTGATAGCATTGATAGCAATTAATTGATTGATTATCGGAATTAATGGTTGATTGGTCCGTACGTAGGTACGTAACATTATGTGCTAACACTATGTGCTTCATGAGAAATCACATCTTTTACATTTCTTAGCGTTGACGAGATCTTAAGTACTGCTTTAAAAATGGTTCCTATGTTGTTTTTCTTTAGGAGTCTGCTTATGTTATCTGTAGTGCCTTGTACAAACGGAAAGTAAGCCATGCTTCGGTATCTCTATTCCTGGAGGATTTAAGTCATTCTTCTTAGGAATTCTGTTGAACGCTATTGAAATAGATTTGTTTAAATAACCATTCGAAAGAAAAGCTTCCCGAAGTCTCTTCATATTTTCTTCCGTTATATAGTCTTGGTCGGATAGCCTCTTTGAACGTGTAGCGAGTGTTTACAACTAAGAATAGTTGAGCAGGATGGTGGTGTGATGAAGCATTTAAATATCTATAAGTAATTATGTGTCGGTTTACGATATACGGTATGGACAAAGCTTTCGTCTGGGGTTTTCATTGCCAACACATCCAAAACGGAAGGCGGATTTCTTGTTCAACTTCCACTGTGAACTTGATATCGTCATTTTAACTGTTCAAATAAATTAGAAAATTATCAAGCCCTGCTCTACCATATACCTATATGTCAAATATGTCATCATATATCTTAGCCAAACAATCGGCTTTAATGGAGCATTAGCAAGTGCTTGGTTTCCAAAATCCATGAATATGTTTGCCATAACTGGAGAAAGAGGTGATCCATGGGCGCTCCCTTGACTTGTTAATACATATTTTCTTCATACCGAAAGAGTGTGTTTCAGAGACAGTACTCTATGAGATCTAATATGCTGTGGAGTCTTTGTTTGTGTATTAATAATCTCTAAGGTTTCACACACAAACAACAACAACAACAACAAACAACACATACATCGACAATGCGCGTCCGTGATGTTGGCCCCTGAAGAGCCCTCCTCAGTTTTTAATCAAAAACGTGGTTTAAATTTCTGTTGTAGCAATTTATCCTTATTAATTAGTTTGCCAAGTGAGTTTAGTGTCAGTGAGTGTACGCCCTTCCTGCCCATCTCGAAGCGTCTTGTCAAGAAGTGAAGATAATGTGTGCGCCCGCCATGTGCTTGGTCTCCCAGGACCAGCCTAGGGCCTAGGCCGTGCCATCAGGCCCCACATCATCGGCTCCAACACGCGTGGTGCATAAATCACTAAGAGTCTTCACTAGACAAAATATCACCTTGGCACGCCCGTAAGCACTCATTTTCAAATGTTTCAACTCTCAGGAGATAAATGGAATCGACATACTTGAATTCTAAAATGCACAAAATACAGAAATATGGTGTATAGTAGTGTTATAACATAACATAAATTCTGTTTGTTGTAAGTTCTTCTCATAAAAATATCTGAGTCTGTGCATTTTACAATTTTCGTATGTCGTTTCAATTTTTCTTCAGAGCGTTGTACATCTGAATTTGAGTGCTTTCGAGCGTGCCGTGTACATGTGTGTCTCGTGAACACTAGCTCTAATGGCATTCCGGAATCGCAGTTGGGACCCATCGTTTACGAATCAAGAACGTTCAAGAAGCGTTTGATGACGTGGGTGGACAGCCTAACTTGAGAATTCCGGACACCCCCGAACCTATAGAGTATAACAAACCATATAATATGTGACTTACCGCGTGACGTTGAAACTTTCTTTAGCTACTACGTTGGGACACGCCCCCTTCTTCCAGAAGTAGACTCCATCCGTGCACAGAGCCGCCAATACAAGCGTAACGAACACCCCGTATAAGGAACATGGTAGATTCTACTCACGGTATGATACAAATAATTCCTGGCTAGCATTTATAGTTCTTTGCAAGGGAATGATCTGCCAACTCACAATTGTATAATCTCCATTTTAATGATCATCTTATTAATGATGTTGACGTCAATGATAATTTAAATGATCTGTATCGTAGTTCACAGCAGAGGTTTCTCAAACTTTTTATGTCTACGACCTTCTTGTACTTTGGAATAATTGCGCGACCAATTAAAAAAAAACATTGGGCAATTATTTCAGTCAAAAATGTTTTTTTCATTTGAGACGGACTCCGATGTAGGATATTGATGTTTTTCAATTAAAAAATGCGTCTTCACAACTAACTTTAAGAAGTTTTCGCCTTTACGATAAAAGATTATTGTTTGTTTATGAAAAAAAATCAATATTATTATTTTATTAGGTATATACAAACTGTTGTAAACGCTCGTTTTTTTTTTGTTTTACCATGAACCCTAGCTCACCTGGAAGACCAGTATTTTCTTCTTTTACCACAAGAAAACGCCAAAGTAGTTGTTAGACGAGTGAGTGAGCCATGCGTTTAGTATCAGGTAACATTCCTTTTCTTTCCCCTACCTAAGCCTCTCTAGCCTCTCATAGGCTAGAGTGGCGCATTATGGCCTCAGTTGACACTCAAAATCCTATTAATAATACCATTATAATCATAATCAGACTTAAATGAAAATGTTCGAGGGTACTCAACACATGGCTCACTCACTCGTCTAACAACGACTTTGGCGTGCCCATAGTCTTAATGGCTGGTCAGGAAAGATTTTTTAATTTCTGGATAGTATTTAAAAAATTGTAAAAGATCCTTTGAAATGCATACAATACTATAGAAAACAAAGCCAGTACGAATTACGAGTAAGATTGAAAGGTTTACTCAATCTCCTAGCGGAATTTAGGGGAACCTTGAGCGTGCAAATTTCGATATACCTTTGGCCACTGCATTCAATCACGGCCTGACAAAATAATTCGATAAAAATGACTTCTTTAAAAACAAAACTATTGTCGTTAAAATAAAAACTACAATTTCCAGTATGTATTTTAATTTATTTTTCTTGTAGGTTTTAATCGCAACGGATTTTTCTCATTTTGTAAATAGAACTCAAGTCATCTGGTCACGGATGTCTGTTTAAAATTTCAGTTTAATCTATATAGCCGTTCGGCCATATGGTACCAGACAGACAGACAGACAGACAGACAGACAGACAATCGGAGGAATATTTCTCATGAATATCGTACTTCTACTATTTTTTTTTCATTTTTAATGCGTTTTTGCGTGATATTTAGCTCGAAACCGGGCAAACGCGGCTTCTCCGATCTTGATGAAACTTTATGGAAACGTTTGAAATCACTGAATTGTGCTAAGCTAAGCTAGGTTTTTTAAAAAATAAATGTAAATTACTGTCACAGGTCACACTGTAACTTTACGTTCAATTAGGGTTAAGATATTTTAATGATTTTTCTATTCAATGCTAACTTTATTGACTTATAAAACAATGGGATTGCGACATGTTTTATACCAGCGTCATTATTTATTGGATTAATAATACGATTTAAATGTAAAACACACTCATTCATTCATTGACGCTTAAAAAACCTTATTAATTACAAGGTATTATGAAGAAACTATATTGCCTGCTTAAAGCATTTCTAATTAGAATATATAATTAAAGGGGCCATTACCCCCCCCCCCCCCACTACCACCACTACAAAAAAGCTTTTTCTAACACATAATCTAGACCTAATACCACATTTAAATTACAGCTAAAATATATATTTCTTGTACCTGTGATTTTACACATATTTTTTTTACGCTTTAATCATAAAAAATGAGTTGTTCCATATAGCATCATCCAATCTAAAATAGGCATTAAGACATTATTTATTATTATTATTATTATTATTATTATTATTTTATTGAATGTATTTCATACAAACTCGGTTAAAACCGGAGCTAACAAGTTGTACGGACTTACGTCAAGTACTTCCATGTGTACCTACATTACATATCTACATTATTAAATTGTCTTAACTCTATAATAATATTATATTATAGTATTATAATATTGTTTGTAGATTATGTTTTCTTTCTGCTGTGTACGGTCGTGGCCGATTTCTCGTTGCCATCCTAGCATTTGCTCTTCGGACTATGGGAAACCACGAAAACCATGTCAGGATGGAAGCTGTCTCGGAATCTCGAAGTATCATTCTTAGTTTAGAAATTTACGAACTATTCTACACGTGTTGAGTATTACTGCCTTTTGAGTCTCGATGCAAACATTGGGTGGAAGATCTAGTTGTTTAATGCTTTCATGTAGCTTCTTCGGTATGATGCGTTGGCCAATATTACGAATGGGATTGTATTTACCTTTTTCTGTTTCCACATCTTCTTGATCTCAATTGCAAGTTCACTGTACTTGTCATTTTTTTCTTCCATGTTGTCTCGACGTTATGGCACATTGGGACAGCAACGTCAATAAGGGTAGTTTTCTTGTTTCTTCTTGTCAATTATAATTATATCCGGTCTGTTGTGATGTATATTTTGGTCTGTTATAACTGTGCGGTCGTAATATAATTTGAAATCTTTGCTATCTAGTACTTTCTCTGGTTTGTATTTGTAGTAAGTTGTGTGTGTATCATGAGGTTGTACTTGATTGCTAGATTTTGGTGAATAATGTTAGCTACTTGGTGTATGTCTGTAGAGTAATCCGTTTGACATAGTGACTGGCACCCGGATTTTGATGTGTTCGATTGTTTCACCCCCTTACACTACATTTTCTACATTGATCGTTTACTGTCGCATCTTGTATAATGTAATTTTTATAATTTTTTCGTTGCAATCACTCTGTCTTGAATAGCCAGCATAAAACCTTCTGTTTTCTCCAAATATTTTTCCGTTGTTTAACCACCTATTTGATGCTTTAATATCTACGTGACCTTTATGTAGTTTCATAATGTTTCTTGTGTAGGGTCTTTTCTGAGAGACGAACTCTTTGAAGCGTCAGTTATGAGTTTTCCTTGTAGATTGACATTTTCGTTTGCTAGATTGAGTGGAGTTAATGATTTGTCAGCTAGCACCACAGCCCTATGCAGTGTTGATTGGTTGCTCTTTGTAAAAACATATTTTCTTAAAATTTCTAGTTGTTTATAATATAATTGTTCAGATCAACTAGGCCTCGTCCTCCTTGTTCTCTTGGAAATGTCAATCTTTCTATTGCTGATTTAGGATGATGCATTCTGTGTTTTGTAAGTGTAGTACGAGTTAATATTTCCAACGCGTGGATGTCTGTCTGCGTCCATTTAATGATTCCGAATGAATATGTCAGTACTGATATAGCATATGTATTTATTGCTGTGATCTTGCTTTTACCGTTTAGTTGCGTCTTGAGGATAGATTTTAGTCGCTTCTTGTATGTATCAATCATTTTTTTCTTTCATTACTTTATGTTCAATTCTGGCAGCTTGTGAGAATCCTAAATATTTGTATACTTCCTAACCATCCATTACTCAATCCTATGTCCATCATCTAGCTGGAACTCTTCTGCCTGCGTAACCTTACCCTTTTCGATATGAAGCGTCTTACACTTGTCTGCTCCAAACTCCATACAGATATCTTGACTAAATTCAAATGTATATTGATTAAACTGTTTAGTTGACAAAAATTTGATGCATATAACTTTAGGTCATCCATGAAGAATAAGTGAGAAATTGTGTGACATACCATATTATTATCCTTAATTTTAAATCCGTATGTAGATTCATTAAGCAAATGTGACAGTGGGTTTAATGACAGACAAAACCATAATGCGCTAAATGAGTCACCTTGGAAAATGCCACGTTTAATTTGGTTGGAACTGTAGTTATTTGCTGGTTTTTCATATTTACTTTTAGTGAACTTCCAAAAAGAACATAAATTTGTATCAAAAGACTGAGGTTAGTAGGGCCAAGATGGCAAGAATAGATAACGA
Organism: Sweltsa coloradensis; assembly: GCA_024449915.1. NCBI lineage: Eukaryota > Metazoa > Arthropoda > Insecta > Plecoptera > Chloroperlidae > Sweltsa > Sweltsa coloradensis. The sequence goes on along the minus strand of JAMZAV010004696.1, from coordinate 38,648 downwards.
TATATGACGTTTTCGTGCACACTCGAGCGCGAACCGGCACCTCCAAACAAAATCATTGAATAATACTTGTACACCCCTAAAGAAAAAAAATTTAAATCTTCTTGGAAGTGGAAGAACTATTTTCAATGTTATTACTATTAGTATTTTATCAGATGTATTTTTTCACGTAAAACTTTATCCTTCCACATGGTACAGTTGACTGAATACCGGGACATTTCCCCTCCGAAATTGCAAACCGGTACAAATACGTCATTTTAACGAGCTCTCGGGGACACGGTACATGTGTTCTGAAAACGGTACTGTCCCGGTCAAACCGGTACGTCGGGTTTCACCTTTTCAATAAATCATTAAATTGACCGCCATATTGGATTCAAAATGGCGGAAATAATTTTTTCTTAAAATCCGCACAAAAGTCGTGTGGTATATCAGATTAAAGGTTTTAAAAACGTCTCAATATGGATACGAGAACTGTTTCATGGCCAAGGTTATCACTAAAAGTACCAATATCGACATTGATTTGACTTTTTTTTGACCAGTGTCCTACGATTTCTTCAAAATATACATTAATTTTATGTTGCCATTGCCAATATTTTTAGTTATTTTTTTACTGCAGAGTACAAAATGTAAGACATGGCATTATGAAAAAGTAAATGACATCCAAAAAATTTAAAGTTCAATATATTTTCCAATATATTTCAATACATTTTTATTCAGCACAAGAACATCGTACTATATTCAACAGTTCTTTAGGCCCGTAAGGGATGTCACACATTACTGGCTTATACGATTCATCATTATCTATAGTCCATCCAAAGTCTGTTACTAATGGTATACGAGACATGCGATTGCTACCAAATCAATGCTTGATAATGATCTCTTCTGATAGCTGGGCGTAGTGCAGCTTGAGTTGGTGGCATACTTATGCCTTATACTTGCTTTTACGTAAAAAAACAACAACAAAAACATCATCGTTTCTCACGTAGAGTATTTATTTTGGGCACTCGCAAGTACACAGAGCATATGTATTCTTCAAGGAATCGATACGTTTCTTCTCCAATAATAGTTACTGTTCCACCTAGTGATGCAAGGGCTTCCAGAACATTGTCATCAGCATCTACAAACCTGTTCCAGAAACTGGTCTTAGATTTACCAGAAAATGAATCAGTAATGTCAGCTCCAGAAAGAGAATGCATTCCGAGTAAAGCAACTACTCTTTTTTGTCCCAATGCTTCAGAAATTTTTCGTAGGCCTAATGAAATATGGCGTTGTTTAACCCTTTTAAAAAACCAGATAAGAATCTTTTGGCAGTTGTGAATACGATGTGTAGCCAACACTAGAACGTCAGTGTCAAAAAACTGAGCCCCTCTTTCGGTTGCATGAAGTGCATGGAGAATGATTTTCGTGTCGGCCTCTTCTTGAGAAATGCTTCTGTTGACATGAAGTTTAGTGGCTTTTGCAATGTTGCGGTAAGAAACAACACATTTTCATTCAAGTCTGTAGCCATTTTTAACATACTTTTACTCAACAATTCTGTAATCGAATCTTTATTTTTGAAATGGGACATACATCTGTTTAGAGGATCGATTTTATTATTGTGTGAGGTTCTATTTTGTACTGAATGGGGGGCTTTCCCAGCTGCCGTTTGTTTCTTGTGATTTTTTTTTGCGATTTCTCAACATACGTATCAAATACAACATGGACCTCTGAGAAACTCCCATACTTTGAACAGACTTTCTTACAATACTGATCTGCCAAATCTGAAATTGTCCTGGTGTCCTTTGCAAGCTTTAATGCGTGTATTTCTGCCATTCCATCTACAATCCCAACTGATATTTCAGAGTTGGGATTATCATTTGGATTTGGAGATTATGTATCGTCTGTTTGCAGTTCTTTGGATGCGTGGTCTTCCAAATGATGCGTTAGCTTCCTTTTGATTGAACGTGGTTCATGGTTCATTCATTTCCAAACATACTGCATGGAACAGCAGATAGCTCGTATTTACCAATTTATTCTTTTAGATTTATTTTTGGCAGAGAATACATAGAACATAAGACGATTAAAAAGCTTCCCGTCTTCTTTTAATTGAAACAACACCCTTTTTTGTTTTTACTTTTACTTTCTTTGACATAGTCTTACACAGTCTCAACTTGTTTGTGGAACTGTATCCCCCAAATTAACAGTCACAATGATACGTTCACGAACAAATTTCTATAGTAAAACTAACCAAGGTGATTCACTTCATGCAACCGAAAGAGGGACTCAGTCCTTGACTATCTTCACTCCTGACACTGATGTTCTAGTGTTTGGGTAAACACATCGATATTCACAACTCCAGAAACATTCTTATCTGGTTTTAACAGAGGTTAAACCACGTCGAATTTCAATACCAAAAATTTCTGAAGCATTGGGACAAAAAAGACTTGCTGCTTTACTCGAAATGCATTCTTTTTCTGGAGCTGACATTACTGATTCATTTTCTGTTAAATCTAAGACTAGATTCTGGAACAGGTTTGTAGATGCTGATGACAATGTTATGGAAGCCCTTGCAATTTGCATCACTAAGTGGAACAGAAACCATTATTGGAGGAGAAACGTATCGAGTCCTTGAAGAATACATATGCTCCGTGTACTTGCGAGTGCCCAAAATAAATACTCTACGTGAGAAACGATGATGTTTTTGTTGTTTTTTTTTTTTACGTAAAAGCAAGTATAAGGCATAAGTATGCCACTAACTCAAGCTGCACTACGCCCAGCTATCAGAAGAGATCATTATCAAGCATTGATTTGGTAGCAATCGCATGTCTCGAATACCATTAGTAACAGACTTTGGATGGACTATAGATGATGATGAATCGTATAAGCCAGTTAAGTGTGACATCCCTTGGGGCCTAAAAGAACTGTTGGAATATAGTACGATGTTCTTGTGCTAAATCAAAATGTATTGAAATAATTGGTAAAATATATTTAACTTAAATTTTTTTGGATGTCATTTTACTTTATCATAATGCCATGTCATACATTTGTACTCTGCAGTAAAAAAAAAACTAAAAAATTGGCAAAAGGCAACATAAAATTAATGTTATTTGAAGAAATCGTAGGACTTTGGTCTACAAGTCAAATCAATGTCAATATTGGTACTTTTAGTTGAAACCTTGGCCATGAAACAGTTCTCTTATCCATATTGAGACGTTTAATACCTTTAATCTGATATCCCACACGACTATGTACGGAATTTTAAGAAAAAAATTATTTCCGCCATTTTGAATCCAATATGGCGGTCAATTTAATGATTTATTGAAATATATTAGTTAAATATAGTGTTAAAAAGCTAAAAATAATTTAAAAAAATTAGAATTGTAGAAAAAAAAGAGAAAAATATTTGATTATATTTTACAAAATTTCGACATTTTAACCCCCAAACCCCCCACCCCTTCCAGTCGCGTGTCCCCGATCCCCACCATCACTTTTCTGAATCTGTACTTCACAAGGAAAAAAAATATACCACTCTCAATACTCTATCACAAAATTGCACACGGGGACCCACAAATATCATGATAAGAGAACCCACTATATACTAAAACAAACAAAAAAAGAAAAAAATACCCTAAACCTTTTTGGGTTTATTATTAACCGCAAAAATGTGTAGTAATTAATTGTTGTTGAGGGTTAGACCCGTTGAAATGTAACCTTTAATTTGGGAAAGGGAGGATTGAATCGGTGGCAACCAGGCAATTTACTGTTAAAAAACATCGTATTGAGGCTTTCCTGGCGCCAATAGTGTCAGTAAGAAGAACTAAGATTAAGGGCACAGTCTCTTCTTTCTTGGCCAGAAACTAAAATAATAAGTGTATAACATTTCACATTGCATTGCAATTCTTTTTAAAATTTTATGTAGTAGTAAACAGTAAAAAATTTAAAAATTTATAAACTGGACACAAGGAATTTGATACACCAAGTAAAAATATCAAAAAAATTTATTTTCCCACAAAAAATGTAAACGTTTTAATGCTACCCACCTGTAAGCGTTATGTGCAAAAAATTGTCAAAAGATATCACTCGCCGGTAGTATAAGTTTATTAACCATTTTTTAATTTTTTCAATTTTTTTTGAAACTTTGGTTCCACTTGGTAAGGAAATTAGGAAGTTGGGTACTTTTAACTGGAAAGAGTACCTTTTTCTTATGATGAACTCGTATTTGGAACTATAAGGTCCATTTTTAAGGAACTCACTTCTAAACTTGATTTTGTTTTTGATGGTTGGCTCCACGCTAGTACTCCGGCGTCGTCGTATACAACTGACACACGGAAAAAGGTAGGACGACAGCGTACGTAGATTATTGATCTTCCAATAGGTTAAGATGGTCAATTTCTTGACGTCGTACCAACTTACCAGAAAGAAGGTTCGAATACACTGAAGTCGGTACCATGACCAACACAACGCTCTTAAGTTCCACTGGGCAAATATGTTACCACAATACTAAGTGGCAAAGTTCTCAGCAAATCACAATTAATGGTGACATTTTGGGAAATTATGCAATGTAAGTGTATAGGTCGTCGTGGTCCAAATAGATTTGGACTGTATGACTGTATGCCATGAACCCTGCATGGGTCTTCAAATTCCAACTCTCCAACTCGACACCTTCTCGGGCCATCAAATTCCAACTCGCAACCTTCTCGTGGTTTGGCCCGTGATTAGGGGAGTTTATCTCCCTGAAACTAATTTGCGAGCTCTGGGTCGTCGTCGGAGAACTTTCCCCTTCCCTTTGACTACCTCCCCGACGGCGACGACTATGACCACACGAACGGATGACACAGACGGAGACGACCACGACGTGGGGGAACCTTTGCCCTCCCCATATGCTTGTGGCTGGTTCTGACCAGCACAAGCCTGTTCACCCCTTGTCCCCACGCGTCATCCCTTACGTCCCTTCCTTCGTCTCGATTAGCCGAGTTGCACAAATATGAGACGTTAAGCAATATCCAATCGACACCTTCTCGCGGTTTGGCCCGTAAATAGGGGAGTTTCACTCCCTGAAACTTATGGCGAGCTCTGGGTTGTCGTTGGGGAACCCCTTCCCTTTGACTACCTCCCCGACGGCGACGGCAAAGACAACACGGACGGATGATGACACAGACGGAGACGACCACGACGTGGGGGAACCCCTGCCCTCCCCATATGCTTGTGGTGGGACTGACCAGCACAGGCCTGTCCACCCCTTGTCCCCCTGCGTCATCCCTTACGTCCCTCCCTTCGTCTCGATTAGCCAAGTTGCATAAATATGAGACGTAAAGAAATATCTAATCAATCAAATCAAATCTTGAACCCTGCATTTTTTTATTAGAATATACCACTTGGCACAGCGTTTGATATAATAAAATCAACTTTTGGAGATGGACTGCCACCTCAATTTCCATGTAGGCCAGCATAATAATGGCGATTTTCCAAAAATGGTCGCCTTTTTATTTAATTAATCATAAATAATGCTTGTTGGTGATATAGATGTCAAATTCAGATGACTTTATTGATGCTAACAACTATTTTGTACATTTAAAAAATATAAAAAATAAAATTTGTGCCAATAAAAAATATTTAATTTCAAAATGAGGTCTTATTGTTGATAGTTACAAAGTATTATTTTTCTTAAGTTTTTTTTTTCTTTTAGTTTAATTGTAATTTTGTTTATTTTTAAAAAGGTACTTCATATATCACAATTTTCGAAATTAAAAGATTTTTTAAAAAATTTCCCAACATTTGTGCCCAGCAAATACCTTTAATTCGCTTTTTCTTTCAGCACAAGTAAATGAAATTTAAAAATTGAAAAAAGTTTTGATAATATCGTACAAGAGCGTCTTTTTCAGGTGTTTGCCAAATCTCAAATTTCAAGGTAAGTATCAGATTAAGTTATGCGTATTTGGAATAATATTGATAAAAAAAATTGAACTTTCTTTTAAAGGTAAAATCGTGATTGTATCTTTATTAGATCAGAAGATATTGGGTTCCGACGAAAACACGGGAAATCATACCTGGGGGCCTAGCCTCGACGAACTTTTCGGAATCGGAAAGTACTTTCCGACAAGAAAAATCGGAAAGTCAAGCCTCGACGCTGATTCGGATTGAGATCCCGAATTTTCTAGTCGAAACCGAACTTTTGAATCCGACAGCCAAACCCCCCATCGGAAACATTTCCGACAAGGTGACGTCAGAGTAGGAAGCCATCTCGATTGGTTGACAGCCACATGCCCACATGTGCGATGTTTTCAAGATGGACGCTCTGTTGATGGGGCTTTTGCACATTGCTGTTTTAATTTGTCGATGTATTTTGACGCTGAGAAAATAAGATTTGTGATAGGGAGTGGAGAGAGAGAGAGAGAGAGAGTTACCGCAGTTGAATTTTAAAAAGTCCGCTTTGCGAGTTTCATTAGGCCTACGCAAAAATCGTGAGTGTCCTTGTGGGGGGTCTTTGGTCTCATCACACCCGTCATGTATTTCAGTGGTATTATTATTATTTACTGGGGAAGAATAGGCCTAGGGCCTAGAACTCTAGATAATCGTACCTTCACCTAAACAATAGAAACTGGTAGGGCCTAACCTACGACTAGGGCCTAGGCCATAGACCCTTACGTCCTAGGGCCTAGCTAGGGCTAGGGGCCTAGCCCCTGAAGTTTTGCTAAGGGCTAGGGTCTACTAGGTCTTGGCCTAGCCCTTACCCCTACCCGAAGCTAGGGGATAGGACTTATGTAATTTGCATTGCCTACACAAAGGCCTAATCTAGGTTTATTTTTTGTTAATGCTAAAGCCTAGGCCTTCAAAACAGCTTAATTATTAGATTAGGCCTAGCCCTACCCCCTAGCCATATCCCAAGCTAAGGGAAGGTCATTGGTCTAGGCCTAAATAGGCCTACCTATGGTAGGGCCTAGCCTAAAGGATTAGGCATAGAGGCCTAAAAATAATACAGCTAAGCCTAGCCTAGGCCCCATCAGGTCTAGGCCTTGCTTTTTTTGTTACTGTAGGAAGTAGGTTACCAGTTAGCTAGGCCTACCTGTGGGTGTAAGGAAGGCCTAGTGTAGGGCCCTAGGCTACAAGTCATAGGCCTAGGCCCCTACTCTTTCTTCTGTACCGGTAGAGATCATTGACCGGCACCACTTCAAAATGAGGTAACGCCAAAGTTTCCCTACAAGGACACACACCATATGCCGCTTAATTTGCTACAAACCCAGTGATAAAGTAGCACTGGTACTGGGCCTACTGTCTAAAAACATTAGGCCTAGCCGCCTAGTCACTGCCGGTACCTATCTAAAGTCACTCACAACTTACGAACTTGCGTGTAGAATTTTGGAACAATGTAGGATAAAATTGACCTTGTAAAATTCTAGTGCAGCAGCAACTCTTGGAATATATACTCTCTTCCTTCTCTTTACCTCAGCTCAGCGTCAATTGCAAAAATTGAATTAAAAGCTGCAACGGCATCAATAAAAAAACTACGAATAGAACTAGAATTTAGTTCATAATGGATGATATACCCTTTTGAAGTAAAAAGTCTGTCTGAACCTGTACCCAGATCCTTCTTCATTTGAAGCATAGATATTAGATTCATGTGCTAATATTCAGCACTCGAGTCTGCTTAGTACGTAGCGAGCAAGTGCAGTCAGCTTTATGCGTTCCAGATTTAGGCCTAGGCTTATGCCGTGCATAGAACTGCGTGCAAGCGAGTCAATGTAGATTTTCATAATTTATTTTGCTTGTTAGCAATTTTGAAGCCACTGAATATTGACATACACCTTAACCACTGCACCAAGTAACTAAAAAACAAATGTATCATACAGGCATACCTGGGGGAGTTCCTTTTAAAAGGAGCTTATAAAAGATTCAGTTCATCAATTAAAAAAATAACTTTTATAAAGTTCAAGTTCCTTTTTACACCCTTACCTCTAAAAAGTTCAAGTTCCTCATAAAAAGGAACTAAAGTTCCTTAAAAAGGTTCCCTTTTATTTTAAACTTTTTTAATGCGACTGCAGAGTGACTGACGTGCAACTTGCAAGCATGCGTATTGTGTACGGCTGTCAAAGAGCACGGTGAGCGGTAGGGTCATGAATCATGATGATACGTATGATATGAAAATTATAAATGTTCCATAACGGCAAAGTTGTTTGCTAACAAATCCTGAAAAGTGGTGCTTAGTACAAAATTGACTACATAATTATTATACTGGAACGTTTTAAGGAACTTTCTAAAAAGTCCCTTGAAAATATGAACTTGATCAATTAAAAGTTCCCAAACATTAAAATTAATCAAGTTCCTTAAAAAGTTCCGGGAAAATGGAACTTGTTCTTTTAAAAAGTTCCTTCTCTTAGTATGCGTACTCCTTTTCTTAGTATGCGGACATAGGACATAGTCAAGTCTTTTTGTGTTATGATTTTCTAGGCCTTCCTATTGCAAGAAAATTATTTAAAGAACATAAGGTATGCAGGGTGTAGGTACAATAGTTTTTTACCCCGTTTACATTGCTAGAGTCCGATGCAGGTTATGCGGTTAAAATAATTCATAGTTTAAACGGACACGGGTTTCAAGGCCGGTTGAGTTCATTTCAGCCCGCATACATTGCTAGTAGGCTAATAAAACAGTAATGCGGAAAGATCTAGGCTATCATTGAATTGCAGTATATCACACAATATTTTGTTTTATTTGTACTACAGGTAATATGGAATTTAGGCAAGTTGGTTTTGTAGTGAGTAATTTATTACAATATTTGAAGGCACAATAAATTAAGAGATTCTTCTCCTCGGGGACTGTTTTCTTGAGGCTGTGCCGCTGTAGCCAACGATCCACTCCAGACACTACAGGTACCGGTACTGCAAGTGCTGGAAGGTCTAGGAGATTTTAGAGGCACACCCATTGGCAGCTAGTTGATGCCCACCTTCAGGAAACTGTCAACAAAAAAAATCATGTAGTAGCCTATTGAATTGTGTGCTATAGCCCTACTACTTGTAATAAAAATCTGGATGACATTAATTTTGGCCTAAATCATGTTCTTTTTTAAATTACTAAGCCTGATTGTTTGATTTAATTTTTTTTAAATATGCCAGTTACTTGTAATGAAAACTAAGTCCTACCTATATCACAGTACGCGAGGCCTGAATTTAATTTGAATCTCAAGTATTGTATTGTATTGTATTGTATTTCTTTATTTCTGGCTCATTCTAGCCATTTCGTTACATCTTACATCACATAGCATACAACTACTACACAACATCAATTACAACAAACAACTTGAAAACACTTTAAAAATTAAAATTACACTATAATACTAGGATTTTACATAATATTTATTTAGACCTACTACTCAACTACCTAACAATGCGAATGCATACTTCATTTTCCCATATGTTCAACCTGCTAAGCACTACTTTATTAATACTTAGGCCTTTCTAAAATCCTTTCTTACCTTACATTATTCTATAAATCTTGTAATTTAATCCATTTTTTACATTTACTTTTAAACATGCCCAAACTATTTATTTCTTTGATTTCCCTGGTGGCCGAAGTGGCCGAGGAGAGTTTGGTAGTGAATGTGAGTGCCGGTATTTGTCTTTGAGATAATTTATTCACTAAGTGCAACTAATCTACATTATAGTCATCTTTATAATAAGCCTCCACCTTTTTAGAATAAGTAGTCTTAGGCTACATGGCCAAGATTTTAAAATACATAGGCCTAACGCCTAATAGAATTTATCCATTAGGCTAAGGTCCTAGTTCACACTTTTTACATAAGGGGCCCAAGTAATTTTTGACATTATTTTTCGATACATATCTGCGTAGGCCTTGGTATGCTACCGGTATAGATTGGTGATATTTTAAAAGTCTGACCTAGACCTATGGTCTTACAATAATTATTATATTTTTAATTTATTTGACGTAAGTTTATTGTAACTTCTTGTTTGATGGCCTGAATTTCGGCAAATCATAATAGGCCTATGCTAAATAAAAACATGAGACTGCGCTGTCTGATGGGCTACTAAACCTGCCGTATGTTTGACGGCAGAGCACGTTAGACGTAAGCAGCCACTAGAGCCGGTTTACTGACCACACTTGGAATATGTAGGGCTTACCCCTGCCACCACCTGCCCCACATAAAATCTTACCTCTTCACGACATCAGTAACTCATTCCATGTGCTGATTACTGCAGGGGCTAGGAGGTTACCGGTGCTAAAGTACAGTAGTTTCAACAGTTCTTCATTTTAAGCTGCCGCACGACCATAACAATCATAGCATTGTTGAATAATTGCATCTGTAATAAAATAATAGTGTTTAGTTCAAGTTCTCTAGTATAGGCACTACTTTATATTACTTATTCCCCGTTTATATTACTAGCGTCCAATGTGGTCTGGAACGCAGATTACAAGTTTTGAGTTTTTTCCCCCACATAGGCCTAACCTAAATTAAGTCCCCTGAATGCAATGCACACTACATTACAATGATCTGATATGACCTAAAGATTGCCTATCAAGCCGATGGTTTACGTCCATGTTTAGGTCTGACAATGCTCTCTAGGCCTGTTTGTAATTCTAGTGAGTCAGTAAGTTAGGCGTAGGGCCTAGTGCATGGGCTGGCCTAGAGTTGTAACAGTGTTGAACCTAACCTAGTCCTATGCTTTAGTTTGGTTAAGGATTGGCCCTTGTGTATCTAATGTAGGCCCTAGGCTACTTCCTAGGCTTAGGCACAGGGGCCTAGGGCTTGATGTTCCCTGGTCCCTATTTTAGGTTAGGTGAAGTCAGCTCAGGTCTTTCGTAGGCCTTGATTAGCAGATACTACAAAGGCCTACTACTTGTGACAGGGCTAGATTTGTGTGCATAAATTTATACAAAGGCTAGGTCCTTTATGATGAATTTATGATGTAGGGCCTAGTACTAGGCTAAGATAAACATACCTCATGAACCTCGTAGGCCTATCGTTGGGTAGGCCTAGACCACCAGAATCCATTTTCTTCTTTTGCTGATGCAATATTTCAAATAAGATTGCATGGCATTACTCAAGATCTGACGCCTAGGCTCCTAAAACCCGATTTTGAAAAGGTCTTGGGAACATTTACGTCTACAAATTGACACTTGTCAAATCCCATGTGTTATTTGTTTACTATTGAAGTGGGCGAAGACCACTGCCTTCAAACCTTGTCGTTCCCACCGCTCGCGTCTGCGCGCTCTCCCATTGGTTGAATAAATTATGTTCCGACAACGGCTGGGATAGTTGTCGGAAACTTTACGAATTCGGGTTCCTCAATCCGACTGTCGCAAAATACCGTCGAGGCTAGACTTTCCGAAATTCGGTTTTCGTGGTCGGCCGAAAAAATACTTTCCGACAGTTCGTCGAGGCTAGGCCCCCGAAACCTGATTAATCCTGCCAATCCTCGGTTGAACCTAACCTTAAGTCCAAATCAGAAGGTAAAAAACTACTGACTTTGTCGTCGTCGGGGAACTTTCCACTTCCCTTTGACTACTTCCCCGACGGCGACGACAATGACAACACAGATGGATGATGACACAGACAGAGACGACCACGACGTGGGGGAAACTCTGCCCTCCCCATACGCTTGTGGCTGGTTCTGACCAGCACATGCCTGTCCACACCTTATCCCCCCGCGTCATCCCTTACGTCCCTCCCTTCGTCTCGATTAGCCATGGTGCATAAATATGAGACGTTAAGCAATATCCAATCAATATCCATTCAATCGACACCTTCTTAGGGCCTTCAAATTCCAACTCGACACCTTCTCGCGGTTTGGCCCGTGAATAGGAGAGTTTCACTCCCTGAAACTAATGGCGAGCTCTGGGTCGTCGTCGGGGAACCCCTTCCCTTTGACTACCTCCCCGACGGCGACGACAAAGACAACACGGACGGATGATGACACAGACGGAGACGACCACGACGTGGGGGAACCCCTGCCCTCCCCATATGCTTGTGGCTGGTTCTGACCAGCACAGGCCTGTCCACCCTTTGTCCCCCCGCGTCATCCCTTACGTCCCTCCCTTCGTCTCGATTAGCCAAGTTGCATAAATATGAGACGTAAAGCAATATCCAATCAATCAAACGTTCGTTGGGTTGAGGTCTTCGATGTCCCTCCAAGCACAATTTAGCGTGACATGCTGCTTGAAAAACGCCTCGTTCTTGTCGGGATTTTCTCCAAGACTAAATGTTGGAAACACCCTAACAACAGCCGCCTTTCTTCGACGTATCCATCGATTATTGAAATAGTACTAAGAAGAAGTATCTATCAGACTCAAGTTTGACATGTCACATAGACGGGAAGGATAGTGTGCCAGGATGCTCTTGGTACAGTCCACATCACCAGTTTTGTCTAGGTCGAGAAGAGGCACCCAATTGTCTCCGCCATCAGTCAATGACACAAATGACCTGCTTCAATGAAATATAGGATAGCTTATCACCAAATGGCAGCATTCCTGAGCTAATATAGATGTATGAATTATCAGCTTTTGTACAGCAAGTTTGGCTAGATCGTGGTCTTTAACTGAAAAGACCGTAAGATGTGTGAAAGGATATCTTTTAATGAATCAGATTGTGGCTCACTTTTAGCAGCATATTTCGCAATATAATAGATTACAGCTTGCTTAGACACAACGACCTGATTGTCAATATTTGCCTGCATTGATTGTATTATAAACTGATTGTATCTATTCAGAAGAGCATCATTCGTTTCGATTTCCAACTGTAGATTACCAATCTCATTGTATTATAGGTTAGTGGCAGGACACATTGGGAATGGAAACTTAAAGAGACAAGTAAATAAGCCGAATTTTTTGGTTTTTTCTTAGACATAAATCAGTACATTTGGTGTGTTGCTGTACTTTGTTCAATATTTTAAATAAGTCCTTGTTTAGATCATCATCGACATCACTGTGCGCTTGCTACACGGATGTACAAGAGCTAGTGGATAATTTTGACCTGGATTAATGGTTGATACGAGGGATTAAAACTACAATATTACAAGACTTACGACTCCAGTGTCAACCATATTCAAGTTTTCAACATTTGGCGCACCGTATAACCACAACAGACCGTGGACATGGCTACTACCACAATGTTGCCACTCGTACCTGTACCAATTTTTTTTACTTTAAACTTTGGTTCAAGTAGATGCTTGATGTGAAACCCAGCTCGTTCCTGGAAGAACCAAGCAAAAATCAACGGATTTTCACATACAGCCGGGACCTTAAACGTGCAGCAGTTATTGACAAAATGTCTTCAAACTTAACACCAGGAGCAAGAATGTCATATAATTCAGGCCAGTGAAGATATGCGGCACTTGAGAGTAAAAAACACTTTTAGACAACCGAGAAATTCAACCATGTCATTCAGTTCGGACGAACGCTTAAACCAATAAGACTTTGTTATCCTCAAAGAGGATCCAAAAGTCATGATTTTATTGGCCAAATTTGGGTTCGTTTCGAGCACCCCTTTGGGCCATCAAATTCCAACTCGCAACCTTCTCGTGGTTTGGCCCGTGATAAGGGGAGTTTTTTTCCCTGAAACTAATGGCAAGCTCTGGGTCGTCGTCGGGGAACTCTCCCCTACCCTTTGACTACCTCCCCGACGGCGACGACAATGACAACACGGACGGATGATGACACAGACGGAGACGACCACGACGTGGGGGAACCCTTGCCCTCCCCATATGCTTGTGGCTGGTTCTGACCAGCACAGGCCTGTCCACCCCTTGTCCCCCCGCGTCATCCCTTACGTCCCACCCTTCGTCTCGATTAGCCAAGTTGCATAAATATGAGACGTTAAGCAATATCCAATCAATCGAAACGATTTTGTAAGGTTAAAGGCATAATTTGTGGTGCTCTCAACTCTTCAATTTTGGGCTGGTACTTTGAGTTTTCTATATGAGCTGTATTTTTGTTGTTTTTTTGTAGGTCTGAGCTCGTCAAAATATCGAACCTAATTTTGTGTGTTTGTAGGCGCCAACGAAAATGAATTTGTGGGTGTCGGCGTTTGCATTGACATGGCGGTGGTTTGGACTTGTGTACTTGTGTGACTTGTGTTAAATGTTATATCATAATCAAAGCAATAATGAACAAACAAAGAGAATAGCAAAATCATAAATTAAAACTCCAGTGGTCGTCGTTGTTATTAAACTTTGTTATTTCTCGATTAAGTAATAACAAGAGTTGATACGTGACATGAGACAAGCAAAACTAACGAACGTTGATGTCTCTTTCACATTGGGATTGATTACAGATAATGGTTAAGATTGGTTGGTCAATAAGATGTGTTAACATTATCTGAACCATTTACTTTCAACGATCTATGATGAATTGCGAACCACCGGCTTTGATACTGATACCAGGCCTACCCGTGATGTTTTAGAGAGACTCGTGCAGAACATAAATTATATTGGTTTCAATTAAAACTTTTAATTCGTTCTTTGTGTCGCTACTTATGTCCAAAGAACGGTACAGACCCAATAAGAAATAAAATTATTTTTGCTTTTGATGTTTTTTGAACGGTCTGTAGTGTACACGTGGTGTCTTTCCAAGGCTCAGACAACAATGGATAAACGCCCACATCGCGTAGCCACCCCTACCTCTTCGCACCATAACCAATCACGGCCATGCACGCAGCAGACGGCCGCTGCCTCCTATGCCTCGTTGGACGCTATTGGACGGTCTCTCTCCACTCGGTTGGTGGTTCTTGTCTCAGGTGGACGAGTATTGTTGTGACTCTTCAGTTCAGACTGTTCTTGTTCAGCGTTGACAGAACCTTAAATTGGCCTCTGTTAACAGCATCGTTATGTTTAGTGTTTGTTAACAACAGGAGGTTGTCTTTCTTTCTAGAGTTTTACATTGATTGATGGGGCACCGCAAAATGCGTAACCATTCTATCATTGTGATAACGGCGACAAAATTTCTAAATTTTTCTTTCAAAATAATTAATTTTGCAATATCTAATTCACATGAAACACATTTAATTTTTTATTCAAATTAATCATTTTTTCTTTTGCTATAGCTATCATCTCATCATTATCTTTCCCGTTTTTAACTAAGAAAACACAATAATCATCAAAGACACAATACACTCATGCCATTAACTTACAATATCACAGGCGGCGTAATATGACCTAACTGGTTGAATCGTTCTAGTTTCTTATGTACAATATGAAGGAGGTCGGTGTTACATCCACCGCAGGTTGCTGGGCCTTCAAATTCCAACTCGATACCTTCTCGCGGTTTGGCCCGTGAATAGGGGAGTTTCACTCCCTGAAACTAATGGCGAGCTCTGGGTCGTCGTCGGGGAACCCCTTCCCTTTGACTACCTCCTTGACGGCGACGACAAAGACAACACGGACGGATGATGACACAGACGGAGACGACCACGACGTGGGGGACCCCCTGACCTCCCCATATGCTGGCTGGTTCTGACCAGCACAGGCCTGTCCACCCCTTGTCCCCCCGCGTCATTCCTTACGTCCCTCCCTTCGTCTTGATTAGCCAAGTTGCATAAATATGAGATGTAAAGCAATATCCAATCAAACCGCAGGTTGCTGTTTGGAAGGTCGGATTCCTATGCGACGACTGAAACTACTATAGCCGCGCGGCCGCGCGATCAGAGCCGCTTGTTTCAAATTCCTATGCCGCGACTCTTGTTTCAGTCGCCACGTGATAAGCATGGAGGAAACACTGTTGGTAGCATATTTTCTTGAAGAAGAGGAAGAGGAATAATTTTGTTACTAAATATGCTTAATCAATTAAAAAGAAGTGCCCCTAAACCAATGTACTCGGCGAGGGAGGAGGAGGGATTTCAAAGTATTCTAATACAGAGACATCTTTTGTACGATGCATCAGTGTTTAGGAAATTTTTTCACTTGAATATTGACCAGTTCAATTACGTTTTGTCACTCAGCTTCACGATAACAACAATAGTTCTATTATTTAATATAGGAAAACACTTCCGATCGCGTGGCGGCTGCGGCTCTAGGGAGCAGTCAAGTCGTCCGGCTCAAGTCGTCTCATAAGAGCCGCGTCAGTCGCGCGGCTACAGACGCGTCATAGGAACGGGTTCCATTCATTTACCTAAAAAGCAGTGTGACTCACAGCCTCGCGTCTACAGCTGCGCGGCTACAGTCGTATCAGCCGTCGCATAGGAATCTGACCTTAGTCTTACGCTCCACACGCACCACAGCCGTTCAGTTCAGCACTCCGCGTCAAACTGAAATGCACTGACTCATACGAGACACCGCGCACTTGCTCCGCTCCGCCCAGTACATTGAAGCTTCCCATCTTCAGCTCGGTTCCATTTATCCTCGACTGCTGAAGCGAGCAACTTGTACGGAAGGCCTGACGGAGTAGAAGGCAGCTACAATTGAAGAGAGCACCGTGTTGAGTTCGCCCAAGTTTGTAAAGACGTAGGTTACATTTTAAACAGTCTATTGTGATTCTCATACTAGAGTAAAATACATGTTGCAGTTAACAATCAATCGCGCTTTATCAAAGTAAGCCTACGAGATGATTCAAACAATTCTAGTTGAGGAATTAGAAAACTTACCTCGATTGAAGGGTATTCGAATCTTGGCAATTGAATGAAAACAATAAAACGTTAACTTTGTGCCTGCAAAATTTTCCCAAAATAAATTGTTAACAATTATGTATGTGCAAGGATTGTTTGGAAAAGGTCTGTCACTGCAATATAAAATAATAGAATATGTAAAAAATTTTAAAAAATTAAACGAAAGGACAGCTTCTTTAGTTAAGAGTCTGCAAATAGCTTTAGAGAGTAACCGAAGAAAAAACGTACATATATCTGGAGCGCGAAAAATGTGTTGGAAAGTATTGGATCAAACGAGAATGCGGTGTTTTTTTTCCTATCATCTAGCTCAAGAGTCCAAATAACACGCTATACAAGAACATTCTAAAGTTGTTTGTTTAATATTTAGCGACTAATTAGGTTTCCAAAGTATCGAAATTCGCGAAATTGTCCTAGGCCAATCTATTTCTGGAGCTAGTAGTACAGTGAATAATGACAGATTGTATCGGGTTTGATTTTTTTACGCGAGTGAAGAAACTATACTAGACACCTAAAACAACTCACCTGCCCAAGATTTCGCGTCAGTTTTTTAGTATCTTTAAGCCAAGTGCTGCTGGCCCAAACCATCAAAACAGAGACGCAATGATGTATGTTAAAGAACGCAATAACATGAGACCTGTTCTAAATTGAAAGTTCATAGATGTATATATGTGACCCTTAAGTCAAAATAATTTAGTATTGTTCTACCGCGATACCCTGAAAACCATAGGCTAAATAAAGCAAATTTTCACTGAACTGTTTGGATGTGTTGTTTGCGTTTAAAGTGGGCGCCTTACAGAGCAGGAGGTTCGCCCGGCCCGTAGCTCCATATACGGTGCCCTAGGTGTTATCCTAGGAGGGGCGAGTAATATGATTGGTGAACGAATATCCAGGCTTATCTGATGTTTGCTATGCTCTGTCGGTGCGCATTACAATTTATATGTTGATAGATCACTTCCTAATGGATAGAGATCTTTGTAAATATTGCATGTTTATATAAGTGTGTTGCAGCCGTCATTGTTTACTGACCGAAATCCCGATCAAAATAGTACTTTGTTATTGTAATAGTGATTCAACAATCTAAATCTCTGACCAGACCGTCCATGCCGTAGCCTACTTATTATTTTATGCTCTGTAAAAAC
Source organism: Sweltsa coloradensis (assembly GCA_024449915.1). Lineage (NCBI taxonomy): Eukaryota > Metazoa > Arthropoda > Insecta > Plecoptera > Chloroperlidae > Sweltsa > Sweltsa coloradensis. The sequence goes on along the minus strand of JAMZAV010004696.1, from coordinate 20,930 downwards.
TCAATTCCTATGAATATAATCGACCACATTTTCTCATTGCGTCCTGAAAAGTTATATTTCATGGTGATTATCCCTCGGGAAGATTATTCTAGATAGGAGAAAACCACTATATATCGTACAAAATTATCAGTGGCCTGCGATAGTCTGGCATAGACACCAATATTTTATGAAGCCGTGGAGAACATAATGCTGTGCAATGTGATTAAAACTTTAGCAGTTTCCTTGGTGCATGGTTGGAATCTTTAGATTTGGTGGAGAGCCTAAACGCAACTAAACCATGTTGTATAAGTGAAGTGATACAGCGGAAGATGTAAAGTTGTGTCCGCAATCGAAGATGAGGAAGAAAAAGTGAGGAAAAAAGAAAGTCACCGAGTATTAAGTGAAGTAGCCAAAGCGAAGTAAAAGCGACACCGGTAAGATATAATATTATATTTTATGGTAATCAGACAGAAATGACAAAATCTATGTCAGCGGCGGTATCGAACCACAGTCTCCCGATTGCGATCGGGTGCTATACCGCTAAGCTACCGACACGACTTACTTCCCTAACATGTGCGATTGTTGGTTGCATTGTAGGGATCTGAATAGACCGGGGTTCGATACCCCGCTGCAGAGGATTATTTTTAATTTCTGGGTTGATTTCAGAAAATCAGTTATCGACGAAAGAGTTCTCGGATTTAATAACGAATTGAGAAAGTTATTGTTTGTCTATTCATTCTTTTATGAGAAGAACATATTGCCCATATGCAGTGTCAGCGCATGCATACATTATTTTAGAGTATCTAGACTTCACCGAAAATCAAGTGGACAGTATATACACTTTTTATAAAAACACAAATCATTCGTATTAGGCTATACAAATAATTGACTTAAGTCACTACCACCGTGCACACTTGTAGACAAAATGTCTACATAAGCTGTGTTGCTCATAAGAGTTTTATTTCTCCCTGCCGTCTACTAATGTTAATAAAATTCCAAGGAATCCATGGAATATACAAATCGTGGACCTGTCATGTTTTTCTGTAATACCAAAAAAGATTGCATAATAGTTTATTGAATGGTTTATGACATTACTCTAAATGAACAAACGACCACTCCATTTTTATGAATTATTCTTCTATCAGCCTACTAGTCTTTTAGAGCTATCACATAAATATGTTTCTTGAAAAAACAAAGGGGCACTTTTTCGATTTTGTTGTGTTTTTCGTCTGTTGCTGAGCAGTGGCGTACAACATGGCATGGGGGGGGTGGGAGGAGAGAGGGCAACCGCAAAAGCCCTTTAAAATTTTGTGTTTAGGGGCCAGGTGGCACAACCGCACAATTGTTTTTAATAATGAGGTTATTTATTTTATGGAATCGCCCAATCTAGAAATTAAAAAAATCCATCCAAGCGGGGTATCGAACCCGTTCTTCCGACTGCAGGTCGAGTGCTTTACCCCTATAAGTATGTATTAATCATTTTTATTCTATATTATGCTAATATTATTTAATTTTATTATTATTTATAATATTTTATAATAATAATATTTATATGAATATTAATATTAATATTTAATTTATAAAAACTATTTAATGTTAGGTTAGAGCACCAATGGCCCTGTTAGGATGGTCCGGGGTATCGATCCCCCCGTCGGTTGTAGCTGTAGTCACTTTTTTAATTAGTCTTAAGTACTAACATCTATATATATAATAATATATATATATTATTACTGTTATATGACATAATTTTCTTAATCGTAATTTTTTAATTAAGATTAGTGTATAAAAAAGACTCGTTAAATTACTCCTGTCAGTACAAATAATATAAAAAATATTCGGCGTCATTTGCTAAGGTTCCAGCCCCCCCAGAACCCCCCCCCTCCAATCTGCCACGATCTTGCAGTGGCGGATCTAGGAATTAATCATGGGGGCGCGATTTGCGTGTGCATGTACATCGTGGGAAGGGATCTAAGCGCGACGCACGGGGGGTATGGGGGCGGAGCCCCATTAATTGCCGCCACAGGCGAAAATTCTTGAAAATCAGCAGGTTTTTAGAGGCATTGGTGCGTTTTAGAAAAAAGTGGTGGGCGGAAGTAATTACGGAAACAAGTAGTTTGTGCTGCACCAATTTGTTTGTCGGTCATGTCGAGCTTACAATTGTACAAGCATTGCCCTAGATTGCAAACATTATTATAGACGTTTGATCTTATTTTCAATTCATCATTTTATTCATTTAATTAAAAGTTCTATCCTATTAGTTAAAAACGATTCACATAGGAGGACAACATTAATAAACGAAGTACACCGATGCAGGAAACATTTCAGAGGCGAACTGATTATTTCCGACAACATAAAGGAAAGTTGATTTTTATTGGAGTTTTAAATAAATAGCGCCGCAGGCGAAAATTTGAAAAATCAGGTTGGTAGAGTGCATTTGGTGCGTGCACAATAAAATAATAATTTTTTTTTTTTTTTTTTTTTTGTAAGAATCATGGGGGGGTGGCGATGCCTCACCCACCCTGTATCCGCCTACTGCGATCTTGTACTTTACACTGGAAAGAGCGTAAAACCTTATATTATTTTGGATGAAAACACTGGACTATATCCACGTACCCCTTTCACTAGTCGTGTGAATTGATCTTTGAGGTTACAAAAATGTTCGTTCCCCCCGGCTTCCCCCAAAAAACAAGGTCTGTGAACGCCACTTGCATGCAAGAAAGTTTGCTCTCTAGTAGACAAAATTGTCTTCTCCGTCTGTTGATAGGCCTACTAACATGGCCATTTCTAAACGTAGATCTTCACATTTGTTTAGGCTAATGAAAAGGTCTCTTACGCCACACTGGGCACTAGTATCGTCCAACTCGCAAAAATTACAAGTCGCGCGAAACTAGGAGGCTTAAAATGATTCAACTTTTAAGTTAATGCGAGAGATCAAAGTATATTAGTAAATTGTTACATGAGCATAGAGTAGTGATGTTTTGTTGCATTACTAGGGCATCTCAAAAGATTATAATATCAATCGAGATCAGATCCTAGAATCAAACTCACACAAATCGAAAAAATAGTAACAAACTTGAATAATATTTTGATCGATAAAAGTAAGTTTATTTGAACAGTCCTATGACGGGTTCGTTCGACACAGTGTATTATTGTTGTTGGACATATCGCTACTATGAGCGATAATGGATTAATGGGCTTTGATCTTTCCATTTGAAAGAAAACCCGAAAAAAATCATTTTAATTAACCTTTTTGGACTCGATTCCCGTACATATACTGAAGTAAAAAATGAGTTTATGGACATTGCTAGCTGTCTTTCTGGTCCTTCTGAATTATTCAGAAATTAATTATTATTGTTTTATGGTCATCATGCTCATCATCAGTATCCCATCGCGCCTTCCTATTACTGGCAGAAAAAAAGCAAAGTTTAATGCTATTGACCAAAATGCGTGCAAGTTGTAGTCATAGGTATAGTATTATGAATTATAGTTTCTTTAGATTGCACTAGGTAAAATTTACGGTATTTGCGAGAGAATCTCTGAGGGCCATGTAATCATTCGTATGTTGTCCTGTCAAGAACATTTCTAGTCAGTTTTGATTGCCAGTGGTGGGTAATCGAAACCAGAGACTTTCGAATCATACCTTATGATGGTTACCTCTGTTGGCAGTCGGCGAACATACCTTTGCCAATTAAAACGGTAGTTTAACAGACGTGAAAGAACACGTCTATATTGGGGAATTTATAAAAACCTGATATCTATACTATAGTTTAATTTTTTTAATAAAGTATCAAATCAATCTTTCAGTGTATCTACAAAATAATGTGAATTCGGGACTGAAATGAATAGATTATTCAGGTCCGAATTCAAAGACTAATTTATGTTGGGCCTAAGTAAACTACCGCTGGCCTGCAGTTCTCTTATGTCTGCCAGTGTCAACGATATTATGTTTTATCATATTTTAAAATACCCGTTTCTGTAAAGGACAACAATATGATGAAAAGAATATATTATTATTATGCCTACCGAAATTTTGTTTAAATTGATTTTCCTTAAAAAAAAATAATATTGAAGGTTTTGTTTTCATTTATGTCTTACAACGACACATATGTCTCACTAAAATTATAGGAAGTTGGCACATTCTCGGAAAAGGACAAGTCCCCTTAATCGTCATTCCAAGTTTAACATCGAACATTTAGTTGTGAAAAATGGCCAAAAACTAAATTCCATTGCTTTTTAGGGTGTGCTGATAGGCCAAATGTGAAGAGTTTTTTTTTTTTTTTTTTACAGAGGTAAACTAATTTAAAACAATGTAGGGTTTCGAGATATTGATTTCACGGAGTGAGTATTTCTCCAAAAAGCGCTGCCCAAAACAAACTCAAAGTATGTGTATCTTCATAGAAGTGACCACAATTTCATTTGATGAACATAATACATTACAGGAGGGTGGTGATTTAAAATTAAACTCGTCGATTTTTCGTATAACTTAAAAAAAAAAGACAATATCGGGCTTATTAGGTGTCTCAAATTTGTGCATTGTTGATTATGCTGAGGATGAATAATAAGAACTACTTTTAAAGATAAAATTCTATGTTCTAATGCCAATGAAAACTTTGAATTCAAATCGTATGGCAAAGGTATAATTAACTACGCCCCCCCCGGCATTTAAAAACTGTTGCACCAAAAACCCGGGAATAATGTCTGATGTTTGTTTGTTTGTGTGTCCCAATGCTTTAGCTACAGAATAAAAATAAAAAGTACTATTATTGAAACAAATCGAAGCGTGTAAGAAATCATGATCATTACACACAACATTACATTAGTAATTATTACTATTTTTTTCACTAATCAATCTACAATGAAACTCTAGGTAAACTTTGTTAGAGGACAAAAAGAAAAATCGTTTTTCGGAAACGTCTAACCAATAACTACAAAAAATACAGAAATAACCATTGTTCATTTGGAAAGTCACGACCTGTGCATGGTATGGTCCAAGTCTATTCCACTATCATCGCTAATATTGAGTTTTATTTATTTTCCGCAGTATCGCTCTAAAAAGTTAACGATAACTAGAACATTGGCCGTGAGTTGAGTCGGGAGATATCGTTATCTTATAGCGCGACGGGTGGAAGCTAAGAAAAAAAAAAAAAAAAAATAAAAAACCTCCAGTTGTTCGTTATCTCTGTCTAAAATGTCCCTCTTCGTTTGGTTCTGGCCGGCGTCCGATACCTCGTTCTTCCGCAGTAACCTCTGAGTTGCCGCGTCACCTAGCTATGGCGTACTCTTAATATATTTTGATCAGATATTATTGTCGGAAATAAATAATAAAAAGATACCAAAAAAATACCAACTCTGCCACCTTAGCCGGGTTTGGCCCTGTGATATGGGAGTTTCAATCCTTGAAACTAATGGCGAGCTCTGGGTCGTCGTGGGGAACCCCTTCCCTTTGGACTACCTCCCCGACGGCGACGACAAAGACAACCACGGTCAGGTGGATGACACAGCGGATGACGACCACGACGTGGGGGAACCTGCCCTCCCATATGCTTGTGGCTGGTTCTGACCAAGCACAGGCCTGTCCACCCTTGTCCCCCCGCGTCATCCTTACGTCCCGCCTTCGTCTCGATTAGCCAAGTTGCATAAAATGAGACGTAAAGTAACGTAGACTAAATAATTTTTTTTTTTTTAAATTTATTTAACTCCGACCAGTGTCATGCAATTTTTATTCCGCCAATCAAAACTACATAACAGAAACAGATGGTATTTCACGGCCAAAGACTCGTTTCCCATCTTCATGCCCTTACGTCCCCTTCCTACGTCTCGAATAGCCAAGCTTCGCATTAAATATCATTTTTTTAAAACTACTTCCAGAATGTGATATCGTTTGAAATTTGCCTATATAATAATTCCACCCACAAGAAGAGAGCATGAACGTACAATTGCGTTTTTGGTACTCTCCTAGCACGTCCTCTGTCGGCGAGGTGTAACATGAGAGGTTCCCTTTCAATGAATGTTGCCAACGGACGCAGGCAAGTTTCTTCCCAAAGACCTTTCCAAATTAACAGTCAACATTGCACAAAAGCGTATTAATTCAATAAACCTTTATGGAAGGACAGTCTGTCTTGATCATAGATGAATATTCATTTAGCAGGTATCTGACTAAATACTGAATTAACATCATTATCGCCAACATTAACCACGCCCACATCTTCAATGGCCGCCTTGGCCAAGAAACAACATGGCGAAATAGTCCTGTATTTCCAATGTTTCCATTCACATCTTGGACGGTTATTGACAGTGTACGTCTAATTTTAGTGAGTGTACCGTACACGTAGACATTAATCTTGGAGGTTCGTGACCATAGTAGTCTAATGAAACGTGAACGGTTCACTTATACATTCCCTGTTCAAGCCAGATACTTTCAGAGAAGCCATGCTATGAATTTTTTTATTTATGTAGTACTTTAATCGGTTATTTGTCACAATTGGTCTTGAGGTGTTTGTTCATTTATCGGGATTTCATCGTCATATTTTTCGTCAAAATTTGATTTTTTTATGCCAAAGTTTAATTTAAATCATCAAATATTTTCAGGCCATTTTTGCCCCCCTTACTTTATTGAGAAAATTGAATTAATGGTAAATTACTTTCTCTGTTATTGCTAGGATACAAGATTTATCATATTAGTTTTTGCATGCTGGATCGCGAAATGTTATGTAAGTCGTTATAATCGGTTATTGAATGTGTTAATTATAGCCTCTTCTTTTTTACTTCTTTTGTCATATTCACAGTCGTCTGGTTTCTTGAGTGGATGTCTGCTGTGTAATTAGCCAGTGTGGATTGTCATGGTCGACAAGAACATGTTTGATATCTGGTTGGCCTCCTTAATTTAGGATGCATTTGATAATTGACTTTTAAATTTTTCTTTGTCTAATCCATTTGGAATTAGGTCTATCCTTCCTCTAAACTTCTTTTCTCTTCTCGTGTATGTGAAATATTTTAGTGGCGGTTGTCCACCACGACAGTCTCGAGAAACAGAGCTTCCCTGAACTGCACTCACTTATGCAGTTCTCATGAGCAGTCAAATTCGGGAATATGGCTGGAAAAATAAATTTAGTTTTGAACCACTCGTTGCGATCGTCCGTGTAAATTATTGTGTTCAAACGTTGTCGGAAATGTGGATTCCTTGCCTTTAACTCTATTTAAATCACACTATCCCTTAAACTAGTTGGCTGATCTCTGGGTCGTTTTCGGGAACTTTGGGCCATCAAATTCAACTCGCAAACTTCCGTGGTTTCGCCCGTGATAGGGGAGTTTTATCCCTGAAAATAAGGCGGGCTCTGGGTCGTCGTCGGGGAACTTCCCCTTCCCTTTGACTATACTTCACGACGGCGACGACAATGACAACACGGACTGATGATGACACAGACAGAGTCGACCACGACGTAGGGAACTCCGCCCTCCTCATCCGCTTGTGGCTGGTTCTGACCAGCCACAGGTCTGTCCATCACTCTTTGTCCCCGCGTCATACCTTACGTCCCACCTTCGTCTCGATAGCCAAGTTGCATAAATATGAGACTTTAAGCAGTATCCAATTCAACTCTCATCGAAGCATTATTCAAGAAATACCTTGTTCATTTTTATGACTATAGCTGCATCTTACAGATGGCTTTAAAATGGATGATTTGGGTGATATGTGCTTAAATACTGATGCAGCGTTACTTCAATATTTTCACTCCACCCAATGTTCAGTGTGTATAATGCGAACTTTTTGCATTACTCAAAGCCAATATGTAACGAATCAAAGTTTCTACTAATCGCACGGACTGTTTGAGTGTCCTGCGAAGCAATGCCTGAAATTTATCCAAGTCATACTATAAATTCACAAGATCAGAATTTATACTTACAATTTTTCCTATAAACTAAAGTCTGTAGTACTTTGTTGGGTCCCTGGTCATTGTGGAATCTTAGGTAAAGAAAGTTGGCAGCCAAATGGTTTGTGCCCCCCCCCCAAAATGAGCATGTGAAAAAGACAGCATAGACTGTCAGCTAATCATTTCCTTCAGATTTAAAGCATTTGTAAACAAAAGCTTAAAGAGCAATAACAATATTCCTGTAACAAGATAGAAAACAATAAATTGCGCCAAATCAAGAATCGCCGGCAGCCTGGATCTCTTTCACGTCGCTCCTCTCGCCGTGCAAGAAGTGTTTCTGGCTCGTTTTAAGAATCAGGCACACATACCTCACTCACGGATATCTTCTAAGAGGTGAGATCCTCCCATTGTGATAACGGGTGGCAAATTTTTAACTATAAAACACGTTTAGAAACGGTACAAAATATAGTACGATAGAAAATATTTCACATTGAAACTTCCCTCAAGAAATTTAATCAGACAACTCCACGACCAAGCGATAATGTTATGAATTTCGTACGAAAGTAAACCTTTTAAATACAATTTTTAAATTAATATATAGTTAGGCAATCAGAAATTATTGATGGGCAATGATAACTTTACTGTGTTGTGTCTAAAACCACAACTTACTAATCTATCTAACCTAAGAGGCGCTAGTGTATAATATCCAATAAATATTCGGCGGTATAAGTAAAGTATAACAACACTTTTTGTAAGTGTGCGGGCAGTGGGTATTCTCGTGGTTAACATAAAGTATGTCTGTACCCTCACAACAGCAGAAGCTGAGCTTCTCCCGGGCCCCTCACTTTGGTTACTTCTTGGTGTCACTGTACTAAACCATTATTTGATAAATATTTTACATTCACGAAATTTATTAAAAAGACTGATATATAACTATTTCGGAGATTTACTGTTAACTTTGAGAAGTAAAATATTGGGACCCAAAATAATTACAATTTAACTTAGCCTGGCGTTGGGTGCACGGTGCGTGTGTGTAATGTAGATACTGCATCGTGCTAAGTGAACAGAAGCAATTAATCATTCTGAACAAAAATCGAAAATTAAGAGCGCTATTGATTGTTTTAAACGGTCTGTAGCGTACACGTGCCAACTTTCCCAGGCCCAGACAACCAAAGGAATCGGCGCGCGCCATCGTGTAGCGACCCCACCTCCTCTAACCACAACCATCCCGTCCATGAGCAGACAGCAGCTGCCGCCCAGGCCTCGATATCGCGCAGTCTGTCTGTTGTTCTTGTTCGAGGGGACGTGTTTTATCTGGTCTGCAGGCTGTTTTGTTCGCATTCACAGCACAAATGCCATCTGTTACTGGGAATGTTGTGGAATATCAATGTCTTTGATGTGTCTCACTTGCTTTGGTTTTATTTGCTTGTATTTTTCTCTTGCTGACAGGGAAGAGTTCATTCTCCAGGGTGTTGTGCTCTGCCTGTTTTTTGCAGAAACATATGATGGTTAATGTTTAGGCAATGTTTGGTTGAATCAGAGTCAGATTAGAGCTCTGAGGGCCTTTTCAAATTCCAACTCGACACCTTCTTCGCGGTTTGGCCCGGAATAGGGGCGGTTGGCACTTCCCTGAAAACTAATGGCGAGCTAGCTCTGGGTCGTCGTCGGGGACCCCTTCCCTTGACTACCTCCCCGACGGCGACGACAATGACAAAAACGGACGGATGACACAGACGGAGACGACCACGACGTGGGGGAACCTTTGCCTCCCCATAGCTTGGGGCTGGTTCTGACCAGCACAGGACCTGTACACTTCTTGTCCCCCCGCCGTCATCCCTTACGGCCCTCCATTCGTCTCGATTAGCCTAGTTGAACAAATATGAGACGTTAAGCAATATCCAATCCCAAAATTAGCCAGTTGCATAAATATGAGACGTAAAGGCAATATCCAATCATCAATTAGAGCTTTTGACATGTGACAATAACGTCTAATTCTCGTGAATTCCCTTTTCTCCCCGTCCCCTTTGCTGGTTTTGACCAGCACGAGACTTTCCTCCCCCGTATCCCCTTGGCAGGGGGCCCTCCCCCTTTTCTTTGGGGGGTTTCGAAGGGCCCCAATTTTTTGGTCTTTACCCCCCCCTTTTTCCTTTAAAAAAGGCAAAAAAAGGAAAGGGCCCAATTTCCCCCAAACCTCCTTTCCCCGGTTTGACAACACCCGTCCCCCGCCCCCCCCCCCCGCCCCTTCCTTGTTCAAAACGGTTATTTAAGCGTTTAAAATCCAACAATCATCCTTACTTTGTTAAATTACCAATTGCTATTGCGCTTGTTATTTTAATTTTCTTAAAACAGGAATTCATTTCAGTTCCCTTTTAAAACTTATGCTTTTTTACCCAATTTTTTTGAAACAGGTAATTTAAATTTAAAAACCTCATTCCAACTTTTACCTTAGTTTGGCGCGAATAGTTGCCTTACCGTTGAAACCTAGTTTCCAGTTGCTTCGTGGAACCCTTTCTTTGCATAAACTCCGTAAGCCGAAGTCAATGGAGGATACACAAATCACTCGCTAACACCCCTGCCCTGATTGGGCTGGTGGCAGGGCGCCATTGCCCCCGCGAATAAGGTTTTCCGCGTCATAGCGGTGCCAATATACCGCACGAATTCATTAATAAGATCGAAAAAATGGAACGCAATATCACGAAAAAGGCAACTTGCATAAGAATCGGAAATCCAATCCCAATTGGTTGACAAAGACGCCATAAAACCCCGTTAATGGGCGCTTTTAAACAATGAACATTATCCTAAGTCTCACACTATAGCTTCAAGGGAAAAAGGTTTCAAAAACAATAAACCTTTCTGGAGGATAATAGAGAATTTTCTAAATAAAGCAGCTTCATCGTTTAATCTCGTTGCTTTCCGGGAAACCTCCCACGGACGCAAGACAACGTGACACAACACGGCGACACGCTGGGCACTTCCCCCCTTGCTGTGGGGATACCGCAACGGCTCGAAACCTTTTCCAAGCTCCCAGTCCCTCCTTCTGATACGAAGTAAAAGGAAGAACAACAAGATACAACCAATACCTTGTGTTTTACGGCCGCCTTCCTTGCACTCACCTTTTTTTCGCCATGGATATTTGTCAATTAAAATTCAAGTTTTTAAATTTTATTTCCCTTTTGTAATTTAAATAAGTTAACAAATAAATTTTAATGTTAACATTTTCTTATTTTGTTTACCCTTCTACAATTTTACATGTGCGGACACCACGTTACTTCCTTTGTATGGAACAAATACTTAATTTAACACCCTTACGATTAGCAAACTCTATGGATATGTCCAAGTTACCGTTGAAACCCTGAAATTCTTTTTCGTGTAAATCCGTTAGTTTCAAGCTCTGTAGCAAAGTTTCTTGAAATTCCTTACTTTATGTACCTATTTTCAGACAGTTCCAAACTTTACTAATGCCCGCACTCCCGGGTGCGAAAGAAAAGGACGGATTTGACCCGAGCGACCAAGGTGGGGACCCACCTCCCAAAAACTTGTGGCGGTTCTGCCAGCACAGCTTGCCACCCTTGTTTCCCCGTGTCCCCCTAATCCATCCTTTCATGCCAATTGCTAAAAAGACAAAGCAAATCCAAAAACGTTCTGGGAATTTCCCCCCAAAAAATTCCCCCCCAAACCCCCTTTTTTCCCTTTTGGGGATTTTTTAAAAACCGGCTTTCCAAAATTGGGTTTCGTTTTTCCAAACCCCTTTCCTTGCCCTCCCCCACACAAGGGGGAAAAATTCCCGGGAAGACATTTTTTTTTGCCCCCCCAAGGGTTTTTTACGCCACCGGCCTGCCAATTGTCCCCGCGTCATCCCTTCGTCCCTCCTTCGTCTCGATTAGCCAAGTTGCTAAATATGAGACGTTAAGCAATACCAACAAACCCATACGCTTGTGCTGTTTGGCCCAGCAAGGCCTGTCCCCCCCTTGCCCCGCCTAAACCCCTTACGTCCCTTCCTCGTCTCGATAAGCCAAGTTGCATAAATATAAGACGTTAAGAATATCCAATCAATCAATCCCTTACGTCTCTCCCTTCGTCCTCGATTAGCCAAGTTGCATAAATATGAGACGTTAAGCAATATAAAAATTTCCTTTAATTTCATTAAACACGTTTCTTTATTTTGTTTTTTTCCCTCTAATAAAATTTTTTTTTTTTGTATTTCTTTTCAACACCATCGTTATCTTCCTTTTGTAAATTTGGGAAAAGCAATATAATTATAAAACACACTTAAACTTATTACTAAATCAATATCGAAGGCGGCGCAATATGACCTTAACGGTTGAAGAGCCCTTTTTCTCTCATTTGGGGCTTCGTCGTAAACCCGTATAGCTTGTCATAAACTCCGTTAACCCCCGAAGACTCTTTTGGGGGTTACTACAGTTACTTTATGCTCCTTCCTTCCTTCAGCAGCCACTGTCCTTCCAGAACTTTTGGCTTATTGTGAGAGGTTCGCAAAACACTTTAAAGGCCCTTGAATCGAGAGTAGGATGTTTTAACGTCATCGCAGGTGACCAATCATCCGCACCTTTACGTTGCAGTTAGTACATACATCGACAATTAAATATCTTGGAGGCACGAATAATCTGCCGTAAAAGCGCCCTAAAACTTCTAAAACTAATAGATCTATAGGAGAAATGGGAAGAAATTAAATCAATGACAATTACATATATCTACAAGACATAAGAAAAGTCCAACACGTTTTAATCTGCTATCGTTGAAAGAAAGTGTATACATTTAATTAATATGGTCATAAGCCATCTATAAGTTTTCAAGTGTAATTCTGTGTGTTAATGAAACATTATTTTAAAGCTTTTTGCCCAAGTGATATATAGAGATTAATTTATACTTAAGAGCAAATTATTCATGCCTCTGTTTTACAAGGTCTCGTTCTGTTTGGACGACAGGAAACCTAATCCAACGATTGAGAAGAACATCGTTTACCGCAGCAATCACCTCGTGAATGCTGCGGCTTATCATAGTCTGGCTCGTTGCTGCGCAGAAATCTTGACCAACAGCTCGCTGATATGACCCTGTCGCAAAGAAGCTCAGTGCTGCTAGAACCTGTTAATAAGATAATCGTTCAGTAAATTAGACAAGGAAGTACTTCGAAAGAGTTTTAACGTAACTCAAATTCCCTATGTTTGTTTTCTATGTTGTGGTTCCGAATTTTCATAGCAAGTTCTGCTTGTAAGTGGGCTGAGCTCATGTGAATTATTTGTCGATTTCTAGTTCAAGTTTTAGTTACCATTTTAATCTCAGAAGTGAAAGGTTATTGGCTAGAAATGGCCTCATAAGCACACACCAACGTGAAAATAAAATTAAAATGTTTACTGTGTACACCAATTGTTCTCGTTATTGTGCTTTACAGTCTCTAGGCCAATATTGGCCTACGCATGTGCGGGATAAAAGCGTGCTACATTCTAGCTGATGGTTGCAAGATAGACTTAATCTCTCACCACGCCTTGTACGATTAGCAAAGCCGTGCTCTGGGACTAATTCTTCTCCAGTCGGGCTACACGGTTGAAACTTCTGCAGGAAATTCTATATTTACCTAATATTGTCGTTCAGGTAATGTTGCTACTGCGAGGGCAAAATTTTGTCTTGAAATATTCCGGACGTACGTTTTGTACCAGTGAATTTTCATTGTGTATCTGATCGGTACTATCACTGTGAAAACTAACTCCCTTCCCTTTGACAACCTCCCGACGGTGACGACAAAGACAACACGGACGGATGATGACACAGACGGAGACGACCACGACGTGGGGGAACCCCTGCCCTCCCCATACGCTTGTGGCTGGTTCTGACCAGCACAGGCTTTGTCCACCCCTTGTTCCCCCGCGTCATCCCTTACATCCCGCCCTTCGTCTCTATTAGCCAAGTTGTATAAATATGAGACGTAAAGCAATATCCCAATCAAAAACTGGGTCGTCGTCGGGGAACTTTCCCCTTCCCTTTGACTACCTCCCCGGATGGCGACGACAATGACCACACGGACGGATGATGATACAGACGGAGACGACCACGACGTGGGGGAACCCCTGCCTCCCCATACGCTTGTGGCTGGTTCTGACCAGTACAGGCCTGTCCCACCGCGTCATCCCTTACGTCCCTCCCTTCGTCTCGATTAGCCAAGTTGCATAAATTTGAGACGTTAAACAATATCCAATCAATCAATCGGCCAATAGATAGATAGATAGATAGATAGATAGATAGATAGATAGATAACAATAACAATAACTTTATTCACCTTGACTCATACATTGCATAAGTATAACTCTTTTTAGAGAAGTGAATAGCCTAGCCTATGGAGAGTAATACATAATTGTTAACAATTTTATAAAAAATATACATTAAAATATACATTTCATAATTTCATAATATCTTCCTTCTATTTCTATACATAATACTTATTTTTTTATTGAATTGTTTATTTATATTAAATTATATTCATGAAAATACATAGTAGTTTCAGGAGTGTGAAGGAAAGTTGAGTGTAAAGCTATGGGTGGGGTATTTATATTTTCGGGCACAAGATTAATGTAAACGTCAGCTGGATGAAGGTATTCATTGATGGTGTAGAAGCAACGCTTTATAAGAAATGATTTCAATGTATATTTAAAAGAGTCTAGGGATTGTATATTTTTTAATTTCTGGGGGTATATGATTGAAGATTGTTAGACATTGGTAATGAGGTCCTTTGGAGAAACGCGTTGTATTATGAGTTGGGACATGAATTTTTTGATTGCGATCGTGTATCATGGTCATGAATCGTTGAGTTTAATTTGAAGAGGTGAGGGTTTGATTTGACAAAGACTGCTGCAAGTTGTATCAAAGTACTTGCTAAGGTCAAGATTTTTTGGGTGGGGAAGATATTTCTGCACGAGGTACGCCAAGAGGCTCCTACTATAATTCGAATGGCCCGTTTTTGTAATTGTAAAAACTCTTATAGCTTGTGGCGAGTTTCCCCAGAAAATAAGTCCGTATGATATGTGTGAGTGGATGTGAGCATGGTATATGAGAATAAGGACGTTGTGGCTGACTAGGGCTTTAATTCTTCTGTGGAGGAAACATCCACTCTTTATCTTTGAGCAAACAGCGTCTATGTGGTCTGTCCAATCAAGAGTGTCAGTCATATGTAGACCCAGGAACTTGATGGCGTCAGAGCAGGCAATGCTCTGAGATGAGATGCGAATGAGGAGGCTTTCGTGGGTGGAACTTGTGAGTGGAAGTTTAAATACACCGTTTTTGACGGTTGAAGAGAAAGGAGGTTTTTGTTACAGTATTGTGACATTATGGAAGTTTGTTCGTTGGGACATTTGTGAGAGTGGTGCTAAATATTTTCCTTTTTGTGCTGTGAGTATATGGCTGAAATCATCGACGTATTGTGTTAGTATACCAGTGGTGAAACATTCTGGCATATCGTTGACATAAAGGAGGAAGAAGGGTGGTCCAAGAAGTTCCTTGTGGGACACCACTTTTCAGGATCAGCGGTTGAGAATGAAAAGGGTGGTAGGTGTTATTTTTGAGTTTGCGGATTTCGACATTGAGGACGGTCAGATAGGTAAGAGGAGATCAGGAGTGGGCCTGGCTCTGATTCCCATTGATTCTAATTTGTATAGTAGGATAGAGTGATCGATGGTGTCAAATGCTTTACTAAGATCGTAAAAAAATGCCTATGGGAACGTCCCCTTTATCAAGTGCATCGTGGATAGTTGTAAGAAGTGAAAAAATAGCCTGTGGTAGTTGATTTGCCTTTTTGGAAACCATGTTGGGTTAGTGATATATATATTGTGCTTGGATATAAAAGAGGTTAAGCGGGCATAAAAGGCTTTTTCAAAGATTTTGAGAAGGAAAGAGAAGAGATATTGGGCGAAGTTGTTTGGGTCGTTTAGAGAACCCTTTTTTTCTTATAAAGTGGAATAACTTTAGCTTCTTTCAGCTTTGAAGGGAAAATACCAGTTTCAAATGATTTGTTTATTATAATGATAGGGGAATGAAATGGATTTGTAACATTTTGATAAAATTGCAGTGGGGACATCGTCTAGTCCGGAAGATTGTTTGTTACCTAACGATTTAATAATTTTTGCAATTTTCTGTTGAGGTGGTGTCGAAAAGAAACATTGACTGAGTGATTTGAGGGATTGTTGTTGTGGGGGCATTGCAATATTACGATGAAGTTGTGGTCTGTTTTTAATTCCCGCTTCTATAAGTAGTTATTTAAATAGTTTGATATTATGTTCGGATCTGACACTAGTGAGCCTTCTATGTTTAGCAAAAGGTCATCACGCGATTGTGGGGCTAAAGATTGTGATTTTATTAGCTGCCATGATGCTCTTGCTTTATTGTCAGCCCTTTCAATTTTTTGTGAATAAAATTGTTTTTTGGTGTTTCTAAGTTTGAGGGAGTGAATTTTCTTGAGGGCTTTATAATCGTCAGAGTAGTTTGAACTGGGAGGGTGTAGTTTATGCATCTGATATAGATTTCTGAGATGTTTGCCTTTCCCGTAGCTCTTTGGTAATCCAAGGACTTGGGTCAGGTTTGTTGTGTTTTTGACGAGTTTTAGGAAAAGCTTTGTTAAAAAGACTTAGGAATGTATTTAGGAAGTATTTAGTGCATCGTTTGCGTCCGAGTATGTATTAGGCCATTCTTCTTCATCGAGTAGCTTTAGGAAAAAGTTGATATTTGTTTTATTGATTTCCTTTTTCGCTAAATTGTGGGGAGGAATGCTCTTGCGATTTAATTTCTAGAATAATGGCTGCATTATCTGATAAGTGTGGATGCAATAGTTTGGTATTATAACAGGATTGATTTCAGTGAAGTGAATATATTATCAAGGAGGGTACTACTATTGCCAAGTATACGAGTAGGAGTGTTGATGGAAGCAACCATGTTAAAAGATTCGATCATGTCTAGGAGGCGTGTCTGTGCGGTAGATTTAATAACATGTTAATGTTGAAATCTCCGCAAAGAGCAATTTCTGCTTTTGGAAATTGTTTGGTTGTTTTAACAAGGGTATCCTGGAGATTGTCCAAGAAGAGATTTACATCTCCATTGGGTGATCTATAAATGAAAATATCATAATTTGTGATTTGGTTAGTTTCAAACAACATCCAGTGCATTCAAAGTCAAATTCTGAGCATATTAATTGAAGTTGTGGAAGAGGAACTATGTTAAGATGAGGTTTCGCAAATATAGCTACCCCGCCATGTTTATGGGTTGGTCGACAATAGATGCTTATGTTAGAGATACCTGGTATGCAGAGGAGGTTGATTTCTGATGATTCGAGCCAATGTTCAGATATAAATATTACGTCGGCTGAGTTATTATGGATCAGAGTTTCTAGCTCTTCCATTTTATTGCGCATGGAGCGGATGTTTAGACTTAGGATTGTTATATTAGCCGATAGTTTAGAAACATTTTGCTTGTTTGGTTGTTTTTTTGTTTTTTTGTTTTTTTTTTAGTTTTTTTTTTTTTTTTTTTTTTCGTCTTTATTTTCCAGGCGGGATTAAGGCCAGCTAAACCTTTTCTTCCATCCAACCTTTAATATAAATACATTTTAAGATTTCTAACATTTTAATAATAATTTTGAATTTACAATAAAATATTTGATAAAATAACATTAATTTACATTTTTAAAGTACATAACCTATACCTTTTACACATTATACTCTCATTCATACCATAATTTTATTATCAAGTGAATTGTCTACAGAAGTTAAAATCAATAAAAAGTATATTATTGTGAGTTTAAAACATATTGTGCATGTTCTTATTTGTCAGTATTCCCATGGCATTTTGTGAAATATAATTCATGAATTTTATTCCTAAAGATATTGTCACGCATAGCTAATTAGGCCCTTTGGCTGAGGGTGGTGATCGCCAAATGAGTGTTTAAGTGGGGGCGTAGCGTGAGTCTTTAGGCTTAAATTAACTAGCACGGACCAGGGATCGTGGGTAGGTGGGTTCATGAGGGGGATGTTTGACACAGTAATTAGACGTGATTCCGCTTATGAGACCAGCACTGTATTAGAGATAAACATAGTAACCCTCCTATTCTGGCCTAGGATCGAACCTATGAGTTCCGTCTGGCAAGACCGTAGGTTCATACCCCTACTGACTCTATGACTTACTAATTGGTTTGCATGGCTTACCGAATGCTTCTAGTCCCTGGTATGTGGTTTAGACTGGCCCACTCCGACACCCTGAGTCGGACCCTGGGCGATGTCTTCTCTCTTCACCTCTTCTTATGGTTAATCCTTGTTCTGGTTCTTCATCCGGTAATCCTCACTAAGAACTCTTCCAGGACATGGGGGTTCACGTTGCGATTGTTGTTACACTGTCCTGACCTCCTCCGTCAACGCTTGTCACTCGTCTCTCTCTGTTCTCCACGAACGTCTGCACTCTTATGTTCAGTGCACTTAATCAAAGTCGATTTACTTGCACTATTTAGTGTGCAATCTTAGTATTCAGCGTTTGTCGGTCGATTCCCTTCCTGTATTGCGTCTAAATGAGCCTCACCGGAAAGTAACTAGACGTCTTGACCCTTAATGAACTCACGTCGGTAGTTCTCTGATTGGATTCCGAAGTGTATTGGACTCGAGATAATTAGTATTAAGTCAACACGTACTCTACAGGACATGACAATATTATAACTATTGATTATGGTTGTCCCTGATGTTTGACGGTAGAGCTTTCCAAGTTCTTATTGCATGATAGTGAATGAAATTATCGAGGAAAGTTTGTCCTGTGAACTGTGAAAATGAGTTGAGTACCTGTCCTTGATCTAGTGTTAAAGAGATGATTTGAATGGAGGTACGTGAAGTTGGTAGCAAGATAAGACGGTAAAGAAGTTGATAATACGCGATGAACGAGACAGACAGAGTGGAGTAGACGTCGATCATATAGACGAAGCCATTGAAGATCTTTGTAACTTGAGTTACATGATCAGATTTTTTGGGAATGGAATGGGAAATGGGATTTCATATCCAGCAATTTTCAGCCTTTGTAGTTAGGCCTACGGCACTGTGCACATACCTCACCGCCTTCATATTTTCAATGCAAATTAGCCTGCGCAGATATAAATTACGAAAATAAGCTTGGAAAATAAGATAAACAAAATACCGTAAATTGACCATAATATCTGTTGATCCGTTTTGCACCCTCAAAATCCGTAAAAACGGAACCCTGTGTTAATAGGCCTTAGGCCCTGCTTGTCAATTATGTATTGATTAAGTTCACCTGGCCCTAGGCCTAGGATCCTACTTGACTTAAACCCACTCTAGGCATTTGATAATAGAAGCATTTTTTACTCAAAGATCTAGCTAACTTAACATCTTGGCCTAGGCCCTGTAAAAAACAAATTTAAGGAAACAAAGCCTAGGCCCTATCCAAGTGACACCTAGGTAGCCTAGGCTTAGTAGCTGGGATTTGTTTAGTTCCAGGGCCATTGGAGAGTTTCCATCCTAATTTAAGACTTACACAGCCTCCTTCGATTTCCCCTACCCGACCAGACCTGAAAACTGGTGCAGTTTACTACACGAACCCGACCCGAACTCAAAACCTTTACCCGCACAGTCCTAATCACAGTTGACTCGCTTACCTCGGGGAGTAGTTGGTTGTTACTCAGGCAGTCGTTTATCCATGTATTGGTAATACCCATTTCTTTAAAGCAATGGCCATGGCGAGCTTCACTGATGATGGTGGCGGCAAGCCATTGGGAATGTGCTTCCTTATAAGGTACGATATCTTATGGTACCCCGTGATGCCGTCTACCGTGTAAAACACAACATCACTCATTGCAATTAATTAGTCATTTTTTTAAATGTCAATATTGTCCGTCACAACCTATATTTTGGTGGACCATTGATGTATATTACTTGATAATGCAACAAAATGAATAGAAAGTTCTTGCTTGGCACGAAACATAAAAATTGAACCAAAATTGAATTTAAATCGCCCATTTTTATCACTTAAAAGTATGCACTCACACCACGCGATTGTTATCAATAGTTTGGATACCGGGTTAGGTCCCATTGCCTTAGTTCTTCCCGGATCTCAGCGAGGCGAACCTAATCATAGTCGACTCCTGAAGGGGTTGTACATGTGCAATACTTCGATCGAAGGACATGTTCCCTGAATCTTCTCTCGTACGTTCCCGTAGAAGGATAATATGTCGCAACATGTCCCTTGCGATACATCTCGTTCTATGACTGACTGATATGACTGATTTGAAGGGCCTTCAAATTCCACCTCGACACAATCTCGCGGTTTGGCCCGTGAATAGGGGAGTTTTTCTCCCTGAAACTAATGGCGAGCTCTGGGTCGTCGTCGGGGAAGCCCTTCCCTTTGACTACCTCCCCGAAGGCGACGACTAAGACAACACGGACGGATGATGACACAGACGGAGACGACCACGACGTGGGGGAACCCCTGCCCTCCCCATATGCTTGTGGCTGGTTCTGACCCTTCAAATTCCAAACTCGACACCTTCTCGCGGTTTGGCCCTGTGAATAGGGGAGTTTCACTCCCTGAAAACTAATGGCGAGCTCTGGGTCGTCGTCGGGGAACCCCTTCCCTTTGACTACCTCCCAGACGGCGACGACAAAGACAACACGAACGGATGATGACACAGACGGAGACGACCACGACGTGGGGGAAACCCCTGCCCTCCCCATATGCTTGTGGCTGGTTCTGACCAGCACAGGCCTGTCCACCCCTTGTCCCCCCGCGTCATCCCTTACGTCCCTCCCTTCGTCTCGATTAGCCAAGTTGCACAAATATGAGACGTAAAGCAATATACAATCTGAAAATTTGCTTCATTCAGCTTGTTAACTTCAGTACATAGTTTGTTTTGTTGACACTAAAGGGGGTTGTTTGTTCTTTATTCTGTAGGTTATTTCTTGTCGGAGAAGTGTTCGTTATGTCAGTGTTGTGCTCGGTCTGCTCCGTCCATACAGCCTGTGCGGTTGATGTGGCCAGCTTAGTGCTAGGTTCTGTCCAGTGTGAGATGAGAGCCTGCACGCCGGTCTGTCGTAAGCT
>JAMZAV010004695.1:0-49182 GCA_024449915.1 Sweltsa coloradensis | reverse complement strand
GAATAATAAAAGTTTGGTTAAAATATTATAAATAAATGTTTGTATTTTTACTAAATAATGGCGCGATATCAAAACTCATATAAGTATCATCATATTTATTTTCGACAGTTAAAACTAATTTTTGCATCAAAATAAATTTACTTAGATGATTCGAGGAAAATCTCACCATACGCATCACTTCTGCCCGTCTGTGCGTGCGTGTGTCGAGTCCCTACACCCAATGAAAACCAGGGAACGGGGACGGAGATAGCTCCATTCAAAAGGCAGTTCTTGAGATCAACGCTTCACGAAATGATTTTTGTATGTAATGCTTCAGAAGCATCTCTCCCTATTTTTCGTACTCTCGGACATGTGCCTACAACCTACAACACCTAAGCCTACTCACCTGTAGGTGTAGATATACTAGGAAAACGCTTAAGTCCCGCCGCGTTGTTGGATGAGCGTAATTGGTGGCATTGAGCTGCCATGTGTTATGCGAATTTTCTGTTGTTCTGTGGCAAAATCATTACTAAGTTGAAATTTTTTAAAAATTAAATGAAATTAAATTAAAAATAAACTTATTTTTTTTCTTTTAATTAATCGTAATTGTTAAAAAAAATCGTAAAATTGCGATTTTTATAAGAAATAATTTCTCGATTGCGCTCAAATTTTACACAAATATATTAATTCATAAAATAAAGGTTCTGCGAAAAAATCATTACAATCGGATAAAGCATGTAGGTGTTATAAGTCAAAGAATTGTTTAAAAAAAGAAAAAACCTGTAAAATTTTCGTTTTTTTATGAAAAATATTTTTTCAATTGCGCTCAAATTTCACAAAAATATCTTAATTCATAAAATAAAGGTTCTTTGCAAAAATCATTAAAATCGGAAAAAGCATGTAGGTGTTATAAGCCGAAGAAATTTTTTAAAAATTTAAAAAAATCGTAAAATTGCGATTTTCATGAGAAAATTTTTTCCGATTGCGCTCAAAAACGTGGCAGTTTCTAAGTTCAGAGTTTCGAAGGCCTCCATAAAATTTCATCGCAATCGGAGTATCGGTTTAGCCGGAATCGTGTTGACAGACAGACAAAAATACAAAAAAAAAAAAGAAAAAAAAAAAAAAAAAAAAAAAAAAACATTCCGGATATTTTTCTCCAGTGTAGTGAAATGGAATCTTCGCTTCGCTCGCTACGCTCGCTACGCTCATCCAATAACAAGGGCTACTTGCTAAGTAGGTGTGTCACCTGTCACAGTGGCTTTTAAAATGTAAACAAACAGATGAACAGATTACATGACCTTTTCAGACAGCATTTAATTAAACTGTATATAATATTATATAATATTTCAACTTTCATACATATTCCAATATTCTCAGTTTACGCTCATCTGGTTACAGTATAAAATGCTTACATAATAGAATCTGAAACCAGCACGGGTGTATGAGTACTCAAAAGAAGAAGCGATGCTACTCTATCAACATATTATCGTTGTAGAAGAATACAGAAGGGAAATAATAGTACGTTTCTGTCCACTATTCACGTTGTTGGTGGAGGTGCCGGGTATTTCTATGTCAAGTTCAGGTGACTATAACTCCATCCTCTTGACTCTTGGGGTCCTAAAAACATTCCTATCATCCATCATATTCGGTGAAAAGAAAAGAAAAGAAAAGAAGAAGAAGAAGAAGAAGAAGAAGAAGAAGAAGAAGAAGAAGAAGAAGAAGAAGAAGAAGAAGAAGAAGGAGAAGAAGAAGAAGAAGAAGAAGAAGAAGAAGAAGAAGAAGAAGAAGAAAAAAAAAGAGCATGTCGATCGGAGTTCGTGTTCGGTTTTACCGTGAGACGTGACAAACACAGACTGACAGAAAAGTAAGGCATACATGGGAGCGCTTCGCTCCCTAATTATCAGATACTTATTTCTCAATGCTTCAAAACTTGAGACAGGCAAAATAAGTGTCAAATGTTTATATCTTAGCCTCGCCATGCGAAATTAGAAGGGTAATAGATGGCAAACACTCAATACTGAGTTTTTCCCTTTAGTTTTGATATTATAAAGATTTTCCGTCAAGAGCTCAGTTTTAAAAATCTAGGTCTAGTACAGACATTTGTGAAAAGGATTGATATCACAATGAGAAGAAGGAAATGTTTAAAGCTACTTAAAAATGATCCGATTAACTGGTACTTTACTTTCCAGTCAATTCCAACATTTAGCTCCAAAAACGAAAGTTAGAAGGAGATTTAAGCCAACTTTTTGTGAGATGCCTTGATACGATACATTACATTTTTAAAGTGGTGTATTGTTATCCAGGTTTTTGCATCGTGACAGATACATTTTCTGGATTAGACTTGTCGTCAATGTTTGTCAATAAGAACTTGTCGTCAATGTTTGTCAATAAAGGACAAAATTTATCGATTAGCTTGCTAACAAAATATTATCAAAGCTCGTTGTGAGATTCCTTTTGATCAAACTTAATCATTATACATGGTAATAAAGAATAAATAAATTAAGCTTATAAAACGGTGTGCTAAACTTTCATGCATATCTTTCAATGAGCTTTATGCCTTAATCGGGAGCTTGATTATAATGATTCAAAGTGAACAGTCAAACTCATAATTTAACGCAACATTGTTTGGTATATTGTGTGATATTTCTTTTATTGCAATCACAATATAATGTTTTGTTTTGCTTAATTGAATAGTGTGTGAGCTTTATTCATTGTCGCACCAAAATACAATTAAAAATTAAAAATTAAAAATTAATATTTAATGAAAATAAAGCAAACCACATATTTTTAAATTCTTACTGATAGACAACATTACATCAATAATTTTTTATAACATTTCAAAAAGCTATAAATGATATGCGTTTAAAAAACAAGATAATGTTGACGTAATGTCAACCATGTTCACAGTTACGCAAAGAAGCACTGACAAGACGGTTGTGTTGCTCACAGGAAAAGGCGCGAGACCACATGCTTTCTTTCTTGGCGGCGAACCGCAATAACAATAAATCAAAATGTCACTCAAAAACAAAATTGATGTACTCGAGGGGCAAGCCCACTATTTTGCGCGTAATTGGTACGACTGCCTCAAATTCACCACTTGTCTTGAATAATGAAGGAGAACAAAGGAATGTTTTTAACTGAACAAGAAAAGGAACAATATCGTTCGATACACGAAGATTCTAGACGGCAAATTAAGCCGTGTAAGATTTGTGTGGCTCGTTGGTCTTGGGTTAGATGTTATGCATCCAATGCAGAGGATACAGAGTTCGATTCCCGATATAGGCAGACCGCAGAAGTTTATTAACTTAAGTTTATTAACGTGGCTTAAGTTTATTGTTCTTGTCTTAAAAATGTGTAAACGGTAGGCACATAATACCAGTGGCGAAGCGTGAATATTTTACAGGTAGACACAGACAAATCATACTTTTTCGCGGAAAAGGAACCAAGCATGGGGGGTTTGGGGGCGGAGCCCCCCACCTTAGCGCCGCAGGCGAAAATTTGAAAATCAGGTTTTAGAATGCGTTTGGTGCGTTGTAGAAAAAAGTATTGGTCTGAAAGCATAACGAAATAACGTTGTTTTCGTACAGTGGAAACTTCATTTTAGTCGATCCTCCCTATTATATGTTTGCAATTTTGCAGCCATGTCCAGAATCAGAATAATATTAAATATAACAAAACAACTCAAGCTGTAAAGCTGTAACACTTATTCAAGCACGCTCGCGCGCTATTCAAGTGTATAATAGTATCCATTCGCGCAAACAATCGAAAATGCAGCCGAAACACGAGTTGAAGCGCGAGGAGACATGTCTCATTAGCCTATTCTACTTGCGAAGAAGGAGGGAAGTGGAGGGGAGTGGACAAGCGCTGGGCCATAGAGTTGTAGGTCTAAGAGGGGAAGGCTCGGAGACAGAATCCTAGTTGTCTCAAGAGTAGTGCAAAGGCATGGAAAGAGTCCACATCCGCGCAGAAAGGTAACGCGTTCACTCGTTGCTTTGCCCGCGTACGTTTTGAAAACCATTTCACTTGTAAAACAGTTTTTAGAATATTATTTTCCTTATTATTTTTTGAGTAGGGTAGACACTGTCCTCAATGCCTACCCCGACGCTTCGCCACTGCATAATACACAATTCTTATGTTGTTCCGAAATGGCCACTGTCTGCGGGTGGAATCATGTCCAGCTTGATTGATCGGTGTTTCATACTTAAATATGCCGGTCTCTAGTTGGTCATTGTTCGCTCGTCGATGGCGTCGGCGCCTACAGGGTTGGCTTGAGCGGTCCCCCGCTGAAAATCAGTTAGTGACTGAGATGGGTAGACTCCAAATACGATTATTTTTCTTTCTTTCCTCGATGAGATTTCTTTCCTCGTGTGTCGTGCGCCATTGAAACACGTGTCAGCTTATTCAACTTTTTTGAGAATTCTCATCACCGTCTAGAAATCTTCTGGGAAGAAAGCTATACGTGTATCGCACGCTTTAGAAAATAGGTTATCACAATATTGGATTTTAAGCTTGCAAACTGTTTTATATAAACTTTCTTTAAACGGTAAATATATTTCATTTTTTTAAAACGTTATATGTACATCCGTCGAACTTGACAATTATCAAGGATCTACCAAAAACTTCCATTCTCTCAAAGCTTTTGTGCACTTACCGAATTAATGGTGAAAGGCAACGGTGACTATTTTCTTCATTCTTACAACAGTAAGAGAAGAATCGCAATTCATAATAATGTCTAAGAATTAAGTTATGTTTGACTTACCACGTGCGAACCGGGCATCTTTATTCGACTGCACTGCCCGGTGTGACCATCATCGGTAACCCACTGTGAACGTTGCCACTGAAAAGAATGTATCGAGATCAGTATACGACTCGGTCAATGTGACCCAGCGTGAATCTCTCATTCAAACGAATGCAGGTTTGAATGAGGTGACCGTCAGTAGTCTTGTCTTTGTAACTGCCTTGATTTGATTGAACGCGGTCGCACTTGGTCAATGCAGTGTTCGGCCATGTCACCGTCTAGAGAAGGTCGCAATTGGGCACCAAATCGACATGTAGATCGCAGCACTGGCGGCGCGCTACTCACAACATGGCTGGCGTAATTGTGATTCCGGGCTGGAGCGTATATGGCGCTGACGTGTGTTAGTCGCGCCGGTTATGACAATTCGGGGATTATTTCCGATCTGTTCACTAACATTTACCTTTCTCGCACACGCATTAAATAAGATGTATATTTTCATCTACGGTTTGCATTTGTTACGCTCTTATACAACCACAAGTAGGCGTAATTGGCTTGCGTAGGTAGGCCAACTATAGCCAAAATTGAACTTCCTATTCCTATATTTCTGAATGGGATAGGGATGAAATGTAAATTTTTTTATAATAATATCATCATAATAGTTGTGTATATTATTATGTTTGAGCGTAAGAATATTCAGAAAATAATTCATCAGCAGATTATTATTATTATTTAATTACTACTATAAGTAAAGTTGCCAGCCGAAATTGGTATTGATCCAAGGATTATTACCAATTTGAATTTAGAATGTTAAGTTTTTTAAGTGAAAAGAGTCTGTTGTATCAAGAAATATTTGCAACAAATTGATATAACACTGAACAGCTGAAGTGCAACGTGATATATTTTTACGTTTTCCCGCAATAATAATAGAACCCTACAACTTGTATTATTTTCATCATATTCCCTGAAAATGTCAATAAATTAGCCTACATCTATGCTAAGATCCGGATGTTGTCAATTTGTAATCATCGACAAAGTGTGCCTTATTCAGAACATGACGAAACTTCTAAAATACTTGGCTGCAGAAATTGGTATTTAATATGAAAATGTTAATTGAAAACGATTTTTCCGAATTTATTACTATACATAGGCCTACTTTTTTTTGTTGATAAAAACGCACTACAGTGTATATATATATATATATATATACATTTATATATATATTTATAGTATATTATTGGATGAGCGTAGCGAGCGTAGCGAGCGAAGCGAGCGAAGCGAAGATTCCATTTCACTACACTGGAGAAAAAAATCCGGAATGTTTTTTTTTTTTTTCTTTCCTTCTTTCTTTTTTTTCTGTATTTTTGTGTGTTTGTCAGCACGATTCCGGCTAAACCGATACTCCGTTTGCGATGAAATTTTATGGAGGCCTTCGAAATCTCTGAACTTAGAAACTGCCACGTTTTTGAGCGCAATCAAAAATTATTTCTCATGAAAATCGCCATTTTACGATTTTTTTTTTCGATTTTTTGTAATATTATTTTACTTATAACACCTACATGCTTAATCCGATTTTCATGATTTTTTCACAGAACCTTAATTTTATGAATGAAGATATTCGTGTGAAAATTGAGCGCAATCAAATAATTTTTTTCTTATGAAAATCGCAATTTTTCTTTTTTTTAAATTTTTAAAAATTCATACGATTAATTAAAAAAATTAAAAAATTAAAATTTTTTAATTTAATTTAAATTTTAAATTTAAAAAAAAATTTTCAACTTAGTACAAATTTTTTTCACAGAACTTAAACAAAGAAAATCCGCATAAAAAAAATGGCACTCAATGCCCAATTTACGCTCATCCAACAACGCGGCGGGACTTAAGCGTTTTCCTAGTTATAGTATTTTTAGGGAGCCCATCAATACGAAACAATTGAATGTACCTATGTCTATTAGGCCTGTATGTGAAAATTGGGAAAGGCCTATTGGCATAACATGAATTAAAAATTTTTGTTAAAATTTTAAAAGCGATTTAAAATGATGTCGGGACGGGTAAAAAAATAAGATAATTATTAAAAAATGAACATAAATAAATAATAAAACTATCAAACCAACGGGAAAATCAGTGGGTGACACCACACTGTCATCTGACTATATGTTTTCGGACTTTATCCCTGGACTTAAATGTAAGAATAAGTTTTTGGATGAGCGTAGCGAGCGTAGCGAGCGAAGCGAAGATTCCATTTCACTACACTGGAGAAAAAAATCGAATGTTTTTTTTTTTCTTTCCTTTCCTTCTTTCTTTTTTTTTCTGTATTTTTGTGTGTTTGTCAGCACGATTCCGGCTAAACCCGATACTCCGTTGGCGATGAAATTTTATGGAGGCCTTCGAAACTCTGAACTTAGAACTGCCACTTTTTGAGCGCAATCAAAAAATTATTTCTCATGAAAATCGAAATTTTTAAAACGATTTTTTTCGATTTTTTGAAAATTTATTTTCCTTGTAACACCTACTTTGCTTAATTTGATTTTCATGATTTTTTCACAGAACCTTAATTTTTATGAATTAAGATCTCCGTGTGAAATTTGAGCGCAATAAAAAAATTATTTTTCATGAAAATATAAATTTTGTGGGTTTTTTCTTTTTTACCAATTCTTTTACTTATAACACCTACATGCTTTATTTTATTGTAATACTTTTTTCACAGAACCTTAATTTTATAAATTTATATATTCGTGTGAAATTTGAGCGCAATCAAATAATTATTTCTTATAAAAATCGAAATTTTTTTTTTTTTTTCCAATTTTTTAAAATTCATACGTTTAAATAAAAATAAATAAAATTAAAAGTTGATTTTTTATCTAATTTAATTTAATTTTAATAAAAATCTTCAACTTAGTACTAATTTTTTCACAGATCAACAGAAAATCCGCATAAACACATGACAGCTCAATGCACCAATTACGCTCATCCAACAACGCGGCGGGACTTAAGCGTTTTCCTAGTTTATTAAGAGTAAAAGGGCCCCACCGAAATTTAAATTGAGATCACGATAATTTAAAGTTGTTATTTTAAATGTAAAGAGTTGTATTTTAAAGAGAAATTGTAGGCCAATGCTTAACCATTCGAGACATAACCCTTGCGTCAGGTGTCCACTTTATGGTGCACTTACAGGCCCCATTCTTTCATTTAAATTTGTTTTTCTTGTGATAACCATAGCACAAATATTTCTTTATTTTATTTCTAACTTTTAAAATCCTAAACAAAAGGGTTCACGCCGAAAACTCAATTTTTAGTTACTCTACACGTTCCCCCCGGGATTTGCCGCTGTTCTACGCGAGTGTCATTTACTGCTGGGTTCTACGTTCCCCAACAGGGCCGCGCTAGGTTTTTTTGGTGCCGAATAGCCTCGATTTCCCCCAAGGGCAATTTTTATAAAAAAACCGTGGGGGGACGGCCCCTTTGGTGCACCGGGGGAAGCGGGCCCGACGTATTTTCCTCGACAAAAAGCAGATTACATGGTCTATTCATACCGGGGCCAAATAGGTTGCAATAGCTGCGTATTGCTCACAGTACTGAATGTTCTGATTTGTTTTTTTCTAAATTTGGGAAAAAAAGGGACTTTTAAATTTTTTGGGAATAATTACGCACTGTTAAAAGCGTGATTATGTAAAAAAAACGATTAACATGTAGGGTTTTTTGACGGCTATGATGGTTATCTCCCAAATAAGGCCTTATGATTCGGAGGTCCCCCGATCAATCACAGCTACGGGCAATTGAGGTGGGGTTTTGTCAAGGTTTCCTTGAATAATTAAACGAATCCCGGGGGTTTAGCCCACTAACCCTTGATAAAAATCCCCCAAAGTCTAGTCTGTGGGTAAACGAGGGGTGGCGGTGGGTGGGGGTGGGGGGGGGGGGAATTAAGTGTTCAACAACGGGATTCAACAGGATATTAACTACCTAAGTTGTAAAAATGCTCCAAATTCACACATGCTAAAAAAAAATTACATTTCTAGTATGTATTATGGAACTGAACTCACTTTATTCGTCAAAAAAACATTTTTCCCTCAAGCAATGAAGGCAAGCATCGTATTAATTAAATTTGTCTTCAACTGAACTTTAAAATTTTGTTTACGAGCCGACTTGAAGTGAACGGTGGAAACTGTTCGCTTTTAATTTTTCTTTTGTCTTTGATTCACAAAAACAACCCAATCTCGAACATATTTTTTCCATTCTCATTTTCATTCATAAACACGTATACACTCCCAATATTATTTTCTTGAAAAAAAAAACTTTAGACCTTCGTACAACGTTCAGTATTTCCTCGCGTATGGGTATAGTGTAGTTAAAATTATAAAATATATATTATATACATATTTTTGTCTAGGTGGCATTTTTTTAAAATTTGATTCTATCCGCTTTTGTTAAATCGAAACCAGAACCCGTGAAGTTTAAATTAATCAAAGGGGGGTTTTATTTTGGTGTTCATTCAAGGATGGCGGGGAATCTATTTTCAGGCTGTGATGAGATGCTTTGTCGGGGAAAAAGGCTGAAAACCCCACGGCTTTGGCAGCCATTGTCCTGCGTTTTTACCAAAAGAAATGTGAGGCCTCGAGTCTCCTGTCATCTATTTTTTTGTTTTGGTATTTAACAGTATTGTAAAAAGGGCTGAAAAGAATTTAATAAATTTGAAATAGGATATCGAATAAAAAGTTAAAAAAAACACGTATTTTTTTGATAGGACACGCCCCAATAAACTAATGGCGCTTCTGTTAAAATCGATTAAAAATTGTGTTTGGCAAAAAGTCAAAAGTTATTTGAACTTTTTGCCTTTGAAAGGGTTTTTTTTATTTTCTTATTTATTTTTCCTAAAGAATTTAAACCCTTTTTAACACAACAATACACTAAATGGGTATTTACGGGGGCAAAAATGTTGAACCGTGGTCAATCTACAAAGGATACGCTACTTTTTAATATCGTCCAAATTTTTTTTTAAACTACTTAAAATAAATACATATTATTTTTAAAAAGCAAAAAAAATTTTCCCACTTCCATTTTTTTAACTAAAAATTTTTATGAATAATGGCCTACCAAATACTATTTTTGAAATTTCCGTCCCCATAGATTGGGTTTTAGAATTTTATCTTACCCTAAAAAACTGTTTAAACTCACTTGAAACGTGAATTAAAATTTTTGTAAAAATTTATTAAAAATGGGCCTATTAAGTCTCGCATAATTACATAACAAATAGTTTAGAATTACACAGGGTTCATTTTAAAACATGGGATATGCTTATGTTTTCGAGTTTCTAATGTAAAGTGTCGGGGGGGGGGGTTTAAGGTAGGAAGCCAAAAAAAAAGGAGAAAAAAAAGACGTATTGGGTTGGGATCGTAAAGCGTTAACAAAAACACTTTATATCTAATGAAAATTTTATAGCTAATAAGGGCCAAAGTTTTAAAGTACCGAAATTATATGATAAAAACAAATTTTTGAAACGATTTAAACGGCTTGCCACGCTATTTAGGGAAAATGTCCCTCATTGCCACTACTTGACTAAAATACATGATTATAAGCTACGCAAATGTCAAGTTTCGCTTAGAATCCCCGACCGGTCTATACGGCGTTGAAAAAGTAAACAATAACATAACCGGGGCGATTCGATTTCTTTGCAGTTCCCACTTCCCCTTCACAGGAAGTCCAACAGGGAAATCATTGTATGGGTTATTGTGATTGTTTTAGTAGACATCTGGCACAGTCCGCCCCCCCCCCCCCCCCCACCTTCCTCCGTTCAACTAACCTTCCATCCTCTTTCAAACCAATCCATCTGCTGAATACACTTGATAATAAAACTCGTACTTAAACCAAGAAAATGTAGAAGGTAGTATCATATCATGGAACCCTATATAAAAATCGAAAACGCTAAAGAAGTTATATTATATTGTATTGTTATATTAGCATGACATTTTGCTCTTAGCATTTCGTTTAAAAACTGAATTTTATTAAACCTTCTACATGTTCTCAATCATGTACGATTTTTTATTATCAAGTGTGCCTTACACATGGATTGGTAATCCCATGAATTTACAAGTGCATACGCCGTTTAATCCTATAACAGACATTGTCTTATATAATTGTTAGTGCTGTTCACTGTTCATGCAGCATAAGTGCTTCTTCTTATTGTCCTCTAAGTTATGGTTACTAATAAAAATTATAAAAATTATAATCATAATCGAAGAGATTAAAACCCATTCAAATAATTCACCATAATGAACCCTTTCTAGGGAAGCGCCCGCAAACGCTTTTCCAGGCCGCGTTGTTGAATAAGGGGTAATTTTTTTAAAACGAAAAAAAGAGTAAAATTGCGATTTTCATAATAAAATTTTTTTTGGTTGCGCTCAAAAATTTTACACGAAAATATATTATTCATAAAATTAAGGTTCTGTTAAAAATCATTACAATAGAATAAAGCATGTAGGTGTTTAAAAGTCGAAGAAATGTTTAAAAAAATCGAAAAAAATCGTAAATTGCGATTTTCATAAGAAATAATTATTCGATTGGGTCTCAAATTTCACACGAAAAATATTAATTTATAAATTTAGGTTCTGAGATAAAAAACATTATAATCGGATAAAGCATGTAGGTGTTATAAGTCGAAGAAATGTTTAAAAAACAAATCAAAAAAAGAAAAATTGCAATTTTCATGAGAAATTATTTTTTGATTGCGGGTTAAATTTTATACGAATACATATCATTTATAAAATTTAGGTTCTGTGAAAAAATTCTTTACAATCAAATAAAGCATGTAGGTGTTTTTAAAATCAAAGAAAGTTTTTAAAAATTGCAAAGAATCGTAAAAATTGCGATTTTCCCTGAGAAATGTTTTTTTCGATTGCGCGATAAAAAGTGACAGTTCTAAGTTCAGAGATTTCGAAGGCCTCCAGAAAATCTTCATCGGGAATTGGAGTATTGGTTTAGCCGGTATCGTTTTAACAAACACACAAAAAAATACAAACAACAAAAAAAACATTCCAGATTTTTTTCTCTCCCAATAATATAGTGAAATGGAATCTTCGCTTCGCTCATCCAATCAATACAATTTCCACTGCCTCCTAATGCCATTCTAGACACGAGTAGCATCTAGGAGGCATAATAAAAAGAATTACGCTTGAAAAGTTAGAGCCACCACTATCAGTCGGGCAAAGAGAAATTAAAACAATTATAATAAATATGAAATGTAAACAATTTACAATTAAAACCATAATGTTATAAATTACGCAACGAGGTATTATACTATTGCTAATTTGTTTACTTATAATATAATTATAACACATTTTATCATAAAGAACAAAGTAGACACATTCAGATAATACAATATTTTGTTTTTATCTGTCATCCATCGACGAGTGGTAAAGGTACGAAAATCAAGCGAAACTTTCCACTAAGTAAAATCCTTGCTCACTTCCAGGGACCATACTATAAAGTTCCTAGAAAGTCTTTACACATTTCAACAGAGATGATCATGTTTTGATGGATACCCGTGAATAAAAACCCTTCTCTCACAACAGCTATAATATTTCAAAAGATAAATTTAAAAAAATGTAAGCCCGCACAATATCACCTCGCCATCCAGCGTTGCACCTCACTCTAGATAAAGAAGTGGGCTCATTGTCTGCATAGTCATTATAAAGAGAGTCGCTCTGGGACACTTATGGATATCATCCTACAACTTGCGTCTTGCAAGCATTCGCACCTGGAAAACAAATGAATACTCTATGGGCAAAATGATGAAGACGGAAACGTGTTGCTTTGACAAAACTTTCCTATAACAACTTTACGATTATAAATATTTGCAGCAAATAACTGAACGATGTATTGATTATTGTTAAATCTTTCCCACTGAACATTGTTTACAAGAATAAGCCTAATAATAAGTGGACTCTAAAAACGAATGTTTTCATATATTTACATTTTCGCGGGCAAACTTTTTACTGAACTTATTTATTATATTGAGAATAATCCTAGTCCACACCAATCAATGAGTTGGTATCCCGTTTGAACCCTCCAGCGCTCATACTGAATCTCACTTTAATATCCAAGTGGCAAAGGTTGAAAGTTCGACTTATATTTGCTATAACATCAACAGCAGATTTCACTTGTGAAAGTTTAATAAAAGCTTTGTTCACAAAAACTTGTAGCCAGCAGAAGTTTGCTGCCGGTAGCGGCTTGAAAGCTTATCAAGTTCGTCCCTCTTACAGCAAGTGCTTTGGTTCTAACGATGTCCGTCAACTGGATGCGGCGTTGCCGGATGCTGTTTATAATACCCGAAAGTTCGTGTTGTATGACATAATAGAAGGATTTATTCGAGAATTCGCAGTAAGGCAACATGGTAATGAGCAAAATAAAAATGTTACTATTAACATTCAAAGTTGTGGACTTGCGGAATATTTAATTTACCATGCAAGTAAAAATGAGCAGTTAACATTTCTGGAGAATTTAAATGTAAATAAAATAATCAAATCAGTTTTCATTGTTTGTAGTAAGGAAGGAAAACTGGTTGTGTACGACTTTGGTGAAATAACTAACGATCAAAAGATTTTTAAATGATTCATTGACTTTTGCATTTCCTTGAAACTTATTTGTTTTGTAATATTAATTAGCGAGGATATTCCTTGGAGGAAACCAACTTTGTGAAACATTGCTTGAAGCTTTATACGAAATGTGCGTCGATGCCACTAGAGAGTTTTAAGTTATGACATTCCACTAAACACAAATTATAACTGCGGTGTATTAAAGAAAACACAAATTAATGCTTTATTAAAATTTTACAAGAACTTAAAGAAGTCAAAGAGTAAACGTGTTTCAAATACTTATCAGTAAAACGTTGCTTTAATTATATCCTTTGAATCCACTTAGTAAATGTGAGACTTACCTAAAAAAAAAAATGTTAGGAAATGAAATATGTTATGAAAGAGGCGCAATCGCCTTATACCTTGCATCATGCGTCAACTGCCACTTGTCAACCACCACGTGTCAGCTGTCAACGCTTCGGGCTACGAGTTTCAAGGATATCAAATGGAAATAAAGTGAAAAAGCGTGTTCACTTTTTTAATTCTATTAAAACAAAATATTTTTCACGTACAGTTTTTAAATTGATATTTTTATTGGTAGACGTGATCAAACTGGTGATAACTAAGAATTGGGTAAGCATGGATACACGGGAATACCCAAAATAGAGAACAGATCACAAACACACACACAAAACATTGCTAAACATTCTTTAGATTTTTGGTGGAGGTGCCGGGTCTGCAGAATCCTTACCCTGACTCTTAAGGGTTAATTGTTCTGTACCATCCGAGTTGTAGGCACTCTCTACAGAAACGCATGTTAATCATCGGAGGTAACGTTCACTTTTAGATTGATGGACGAACGGATAGATAGAGGACCAGTAAAGTGATTGAAAGTGATTTGTTCACTAACAACGCGCGCAAGCTCGCGTATGTCAAGCGTATGGATAGCTGATGTCCGTGGGGTGTCTCGTGGTTCAAGGACTTTGGCTTGGCTACTTCAAGAAATTCGCGGAGGTGGAAGCTAGATGGGAGTCCTAAAAAACGTGAAATGTTCACATATACACATTTCAAACAATGCACACATCGAAGACTTAATATAAGTAATGTAAATTCACAGATGTAAGCTAGATATTTGTAATGGGGTATTTTATTGTGGATTAGTATGTAGAAAAGAATTATCGGGTTATTATATGATATTCTTAATATGAAAACCAGGCACTCGATTGCATAAATTACATCAACCGCTAAAAATCAATGTAAATAATTGGGTCGTACAAATAGTGATTTTTTTTGTTAAATCGCTTTAATCAATGTAAAAATCGAATTGTCTATAGGTGTACGAGGGATACATCCTTTAATAATGTAAGAAGATCTGACAAGTGACAAAATTATATTGTATTGGACAAAATTTCTCGAAGATAATGCCAATACGCTTGCATTTTTTTTTTAACAAAGACCTGGCGTTTTGAAGCCAGGCTGGAACCGCAATATTCCCAGTTAGTCCCCGGAAATCCCCGGCGAGGTGCGAAACGTTTCATCAAGCGGGTAACGGCCACGCTGAACGCACTCAAAACGCCCGAGGGCCCAGAAACAAACTGCCTGCAGCCGCACTCGCCGATCAATAAGACAAAGTAGGTTACTACAAAGAAAGACAGCAAAGCGCTTAGCACAGATGAGACGCTGTCAAGAGTCTTTGTCGTCGACCGACGGGCGAGTTATTGCAATCCATTGTTTTTTAGACGTAACGGGTTAATCGTCCATTAAAGAATTAGTTCTTTGCCATAAACTCAGTTTCCTACATATTGTAATGAGACTTTTATCAGAATTAGAATCTCTTGAAATAATTAAAGGATACATTTTTAAACTGCTGTCTAACGGTAAACGAGAGAATTCCAACAAGGAAAAATCGTAGAACTAAATAATGCAATTTCCATGTTAGATACTGGGCACTACCCTCGAATACTAATGGAAAACATTTTCTTGCAATAAGTGCTCAAACCAACCTAGACTTTGATAGAAAAAACAAATTAAAAAGTCAAATTTACAATCCGGGTAATAGGACTCGGACTCTCTCATTTCGAGTAAATTAAAAACATTTCACAGAGTTATGTCCGAGGGATTTTCTGGTTAGCGTTGCAGAACGATTTGAGTTTCATTCCCGGTTTTGACATCGAGACTTTTTTTAACACTTCTACTTATTTTGTAAACTCTGCGATTGAAGCAGTCAAAGCCACGACGCGCACTACACAAGCTGTCTGTCATCCAGCAACTGAAATCAAAACCATATCATTTTACTGGAAGCAAAGTGAAACTGATAAAATGCATTGCTCTACTAAGAATATTTATTTCCTGTAGTGTTATATAGAATTGCATACACATTTATGTTAGGACATCGAAAAAACGATGTTGAAAAAATATATATTCCTATATGAAATAATTGCGAGTAACAGGTTATCAAGTTCACGGTGGGAAGTTCACCTACTATCGATCTCATTTTGCGATCAATTTTGTAATAACAATTTTTGGGCTAGCAGTATTGCAATTATTGTATCAATAAATTAAACATAAACCCTGCATTTTCTTCTCATTTTATTGTAAAATATGTCCATAATAAGGGAAATAGATTTCAATTCACGGCTAGAAGAACATAGAAGGTGAAAACAGCGCTACTGAGAAATAAGTTAAAATTATCTATTTCTTGTGATAAACCTGCCCATAGAATAATTATGTCCTTCTCCTGATGTCTAACTACATTTCTTCGAGTAAGGGTGATTGTAAATGAAATGACCAAGTTCTGCTTAAGAGGACCTTACATTCGAATTAACATCCGAGGAAAACGTTGGAAAAAGCTTGGAAATTCGAAACTGGACCTCCCGAAACAGATTCTTGCGCGTTACGCTTTCTCTTGAGCTACATCTGTCTGTTGAAAAATACGTTTCTGTTACTCGCATCTAGAAATGAAAGTAATTATTGTCTTGCGGATGACAGGGACTTTTCTTCGAACCTTTACAACCTCATGCCAAGACGGATAAGCCCATTTGCTCCGCGTTCGATTCCCTAGCGGCTTTTAGCAGCTCTTGTCGATTGGATGGTCCGGATTATCTTGGTTTGATATTTCCCTCATTCATGTGGGTCTAGTGTTTAGCAACGCAATTATCTACGTGGGTCCTAAACCACGCTCTATCAATTACTAGGAAACTAAATTATCACAATAATACTCCAATCAGACACCAGCTGAATACAGATTATTTAGCGTTGCTCAATAACTGGAAAGTAAATCAAATTAGACCAGATCTCGACTCCACCACACAATAATGCCAGAGCGAACAACCATATAACCACCACCTGCCACGGCTGACCTATCTCAGGCTAAAGCTGCGGTGGAGGCTAAACTCATAACAATTAGGGTTTCCGAACGTGGCTGCTGCATTTATAAACTCACTAAATATGGCAACAGATTGTTGTGCCTGTTGACACATTAATTTTGGTTTTCTTCGTTCAAAAACGAGTAAAAATACATTTTGTGTTGGATATGCAAGAATATTGCAAAGTAAACCAAGAACATGTACTGATGTATGCATTCGACGTTACCCACGCGAAAAATTGAAGGGAAACATTAATCGAATACCATCCTGCTAATCAAAATCTTGTTCATAAAATATGAATGGATTTACACACCCTTTCAAAAACATGAAAATAAATAAGCATTTTGTAAGTCTATCACAACAATGTACATTACAGTCAATATATGACCTAATATTTATATCAACAAGCTACTGCCCAAAATAAAAATAAGAAACTGGACGATAGGCTATGACTGAGGAGTGATATGAATGACGTTGAATCTAACCTAAGTGGTAAACCCACACAGCGGGGAAAGACCCGTGCTGGACAAATCCAGTCTCGGGCGACTCAAGATTGCAGGCACCCCAGAGCAGAATACAGGGGGGGGGAGGGGAATTACTCGTTTCCTCTCCGGATCAAATTCTACCCCGGACCCAGACGGGGAGTTAAAATCTCGGTGTAATAATAATATATACTATACACTTCCCATCATGTCAAATATTTCCTCTTCCTCAAGCTTTGGCGCTGATGCTAATACGAAGTGTCCAGCTTATAGCAGGGTTGTGACTGCAAGGAACAATCTGACTTTGGAAGAATTGAGAGAACCCTATCCGCCTCCCCTAAAGGGTTGGCCTAAAGGGTTCCTTTAAAAAATTTTGGGAAAATTTTTAAAACCATAAAAGACGTTTCAATTTTTTATTAATATTTTTTAAAATTTGGCTTTAAAAAATTTGGTCATTGAATAGTATTACGGTGCAAAGCTCC
This sequence comes from Sweltsa coloradensis, assembly GCA_024449915.1. Lineage (NCBI taxonomy): Eukaryota > Metazoa > Arthropoda > Insecta > Plecoptera > Chloroperlidae > Sweltsa > Sweltsa coloradensis. The sequence continues at coordinate 31,572 of JAMZAV010004695.1, read as the reverse complement.
CAGGGAACATCACTTTTGGGGCCGTCCGTGCGTCGTCCCTGATGCCCAACGTCTGCGAAAAAAACCGAACACGACGTCCGATTGAAAATAGGGGGGGATTTATTTACAAAACTTTGGTGTGTGCCCAAAAGTCGATCTTTTAGTTTTTTTATTATTTTTATTTTTTTTCAAATGTCGGGATTAAAAATCTACATATTGTTGGTGGAAAGAGTAGACCCAAGGCCCCATAAACAATGTCCCTTTGGGCCACCATTTAAATATCTAAAGGGTTAAATTTAACAGCAATTTTTATAAAACGTCTAAATTATCCCAAGCAATATACTACATTTAAAACCTACTGGGCCCCTAAAACAGATGGGAAAATATAAGAAATAAACATATTATAAAATTATTTCGGTGAGGATTTTTGAGAATGATGAGGAAATTTAATATAAAATTTTGTGAGTTTGTAAGGGGGTGATCTGTTTTTTCATTCGTTTATCTTCAGTGACTGTATTTTGTGTGAGGGGGCCCGTTTTAGTGGAGTGTGAGTGTGAGGGGAAAGTGTGAGTGTGAGTGTGAGTTGAGTGTGGGTGTAAATGTGAGTGTGAGTGTGAGTGTGAGTGGGGAGTGTGAGTGTGAGTGGATTGTGAGTGTGAGTGTGAGTGAGTGTGTGAGTGCGAATGTAGTGGAGGGGTTGGTTTGATTGGGAAGGGGAAAGGGGAATGAGTGGGGGTTTGTACGTTTTTTGGTCTAACCATTGACTATCTAGTGGGCCACGCCTAAAGTGACCCCAAAAAGTTTTTAATTTCCCCTCAATTGCCTAGTTTTTGGGGGCCCAAAGAGTTTATAAAAGGTTTATTGCGCGCCCAAAAAAAACCCCTCTCCTGTATAGTTCATTTCCCGCGCAAAAGGGGGAAAACCGCGCGACCCCCTTTCCCCGTATCGAACTGATCTGTCCCCCGAGCTGCCTCTAAAACGGGGGCCCAAGGTCGATGATATTCAGAAACATTTTTTTCATAAACTACATCTTTTTCTTTTAGTGTTTTTTCTATTGACAAAAGTTACCCTTTTCCAGCCGCTCAGATCGTCGGGTCCATTAACTTGGTTTAAACCCCCAAATGAAATTTTGACTTTTGATTTCGGGGAATTTTGCACATTTTTTGGGCACAATTTTGCAAAACCCAATGGCGTTTTTTTGACAAGCAAACAAAAAAAGTTAGGGCCCAAACTTCTTTTTGGCTGACCCAATTTAAATGCTAGAACAAAAAAATTTGGTTTTAGGCCCCAAAACCTTGCCATTTTTTTGCACACTTTTTGCCCCAATTTTGCAAAACCAAATTTTTATTTTTGCACAAGCAAAACAAAAAAAGTTATGACAATTTCTTTTTGGCTGAGCCAATTTAAAGATTTTCAAAAAAACCGAATTTCTTTTTGAAAATTTATACCATATTTTTGCACATTTTTTTGCACAATTTTGCAAAACCCCAACTTGGGTTTTTTGCACAAGAAACCAAAAAAAAAGTTAGGGCCCAACTTCTTTTTTGGCTGGGGCCAATTTTAATCCCTGAACAACCAAAATGGATTTTCATGTAAAAAACCATGCCTTTATTTTTACACATTTTTTTGCCCCCAATTTTGCAAAACCCCAATTTTGTTTTTTTTGCCCCAAGCAACAAAAAAAAGTTAGGGAAACCCCTTCTTTTTGGGCTGAGCCAATTTAATGTTTTTTCAAAAAAAACCAAATTTTCAGTGCAAACTTATCCCTTTTTTTTTGCACATTTTTTGGCAAAATTTTGCAAAACCAACTTCGTTTTTTTGCAAAACCCACAAAAAAGTTACGGAAACCCTCATTTTGGCTGAGCCAATTTAAATTTGTTTAGAACAACCAAAAATGGATTTTCATGTCAAAACCTAGGGCCATTTTTTTTGAACACTTTTTTGCAAAATTTTTGCAAAAAACCAAATTTTTGATTTTTGAAACAAGCAACACAAAAAATTACGACAACTTCATTTTGGCTAAAGCCAAGTTAATGTTTTTTCAAAATAACAAATTTTCTTTGGGCAAATTTTTAACCAAATATTTTTGCACATTTTTTTGCAAAATTTTTGCAAAACCCAACTTGTTTTTTGCCAAAAAAACAAAAAAAAGTTACGGCAATTTCATTTTGGCTGAGCCAAGTTAATGCTAGAAAAACCCAAAATTTTGGTTTTTATGTAAAAAACCTATGCCATATTTTTGCACATTTTTTTGCCCCTTTTTCCCAAAACCTTTTTGATTTTTGCAAAAGGGAAAACAAAAAAAAATTTTATGAAAAACTTCTTTTTGGCCCGAGCCAAGTTAATGATTTTCAAAATAACAATTTCATGTCAAACTTAAAACCATATTTTTTGCACACTTTTTCCCCCCCAATTTTTGCACAACCAACTTCGTTTTTTGCCAAGCAACACAAAAAAGTTACGGCAACTTAAATTTTGGCTGACCCAATTTAATGCTAGAAAAACCCAAAAAATGGATTTTCATGTAAAAACCTATGCCATTTTTTTTGGCCACCTTTTTGCACAATTTTGCAAAACCCAATTTTTTGATTTTTGCCCCAAAAGGCAACAAAAAAAGTTACAAACAACTTCTTTTTGGCGGACCCCCAATTTAATAAATTTTCAAAAAAAACAATTTCATGTAAAAATTTATTATTTTTTGCACACTTTTTCCCACAATTTTGCAAAACCAACTTCGTTTTTTTCCCAAAAGAAACAAAAAAAAGTTACGGCAATTTCATTTTGGCTGACCAAGTTTAATGCTAAAACCCCCCCAAAAAATTGGATTTTATGTCAAAACCTATGCCATATTTTTGCACACTTTTTCAATTTTAAAAACCCCAATTTTGATTTTTGCACAAGAAACACAAAAAATTACGAAAAAAACCTTTTTGGGGGGCTGGGGCCAAGTTTAATTTTTTCAAAAAAAACAAATTTCCCATGTGCAACGAAAATATTTAATTTTTTTTAATTTTTTGCACAATTTTGCACAACCAACTTCGTTTTTTTGCAAAAAGAAACAAAAAAAAAGTTACGGCAATTTCCCATTTTGGGAGCCAATTTAAATGCTAAAAACAACCAAAAGGTTTTTCCCATTTTAAAAAACCTATCCCAATTTTTGCACATTTTTTGCAAAATTTTTGCAAAAACCAATTTTGTTTTTCCCAAAACAACACAAAAAAGTTACGACAACTTCATTTTGGCTGAGCCAAGTTAATGATTTTTCAAAAAAACGAGTTTCATGTGCAAACTTATATAAAATTTTTTTGCCCTCTTTGTGCAAAATTGGGGAACGCCCCCATTCATTTTTTAAAAATGCAACACAGAAAATTACAACTTTTTTTTGGGCTGAGCCAATTTAAGGGGGGTTGTGTAAAATAACAAATTTTTTCAGGTGAAAAACTTAACCCCCGTTTTTCCCACCCCCTTTTTTTTCCCAATTTTACGAAAAACCATTTTTGGGTTTTTTTGCAAAAAAGCATCACAAAAAATTTATGACAACTTCTTTTTGGGCTGGGGCCAAAATTTGAGGGTTTTTCGTAAAAAAAACAAATTTAAAATTTGGGGAAAACCCTTTTTTATTTTGTTCACAATAAAAAAAGTTTTTCTCAGCGTTATTGGGGGTTTAGTTTGACCAAAATGGATTTTTCGTTTAAATAAATCCCCTATTTTTGCACTCTTTTTGCATAATTTTGCAAAAAATTTTTTTGTTTTTTAATAAACAATCAAGCCCAAAAAAAATTTTTGCATCTATTTCTTTTTAGCGAGTAAAGGGTTAAAAAAAATAAAATTTAATTTAATTTTTAAAATTCCAAATTCAATATGAATTTTAGTCAAAAATTTTTCCCTTTGTTTTCCCCCCAACTATTAAAGATTTTTCACAAGCAACAGACAAAACTAATTTGCTACTTCATTTTTGGCCAACAAAAGTAGGGGCTATACATAATTAAAAAAATTAAATAACTGGTTAAATATTTTTAAAAACTAAAATTGAATTTTGGGCGAAACTTATGAAATTTATTCCAACTTTATGACAATTGGGGCATTATACTTAATTTTTATATTTTTGGAAGCATTTAGAATGAAACTGTAGCTATTTTAAATTTTGGGGGGAGGGTTTGTTTTATTTTTAAAAAAAGTTTTAATTTAAAAAAAATCGAAAATTTTTAAACAAAAAGTATGAATTATTTTTTGCACGTTATTGCACCTTTTTTTTATTTTTTTTGATTTTTGTAAAGGTACAGATTTGGGATACTGATGTATTTACTTTATTTAGTTACCTTACCCTTGGGGTATGACCATCTAAGTTAATATCTTTTAGTTTGTAATAATGTAAATAATGAATAAAAGGTTAATTTTTCAATGTAATTTTCGTTAAAACGGGCCGGGGGGTGTTTCCCAATGAAGGGGAGTGGCTACCAAACCCCTGATCCTTTAAATTTGGAAAAATAAACATGAAAAGGTTTGCCCCCTATCTGACTTTTTTACGAAATTTTTAGCTTTTACTTTTCTTGTTTATTTTCTATTCAAAAGCCCAAAAATTTCTTTTAAGTCCCCTGATGCGTTTTTTTTTTTACAACAAAAATTTTACTTACCCCTTTTCGCATGAAATCTTAAGAAAACAAAAAAGGGGAATTGCTTTCCCCAAAAAAATTTTTTAGTTGCGTTTAAAATTTAAATTATTTTTAAACCCCGGGCCTTATGGGCCCGTTTTATTTTTTTTGTGCCATATGGGCCTGCTTTTTTTTTTTAGGTTTCTAGCCCTTGGGGTTAAATTTTACCACCGTGCGTGGGTTTTATACGGGGAGTATAAGGCTTGGATGTGGTTTTTAAAAAGTTTTTTTAGCGAGCGATCACAAAAAAAACATAGTAAGCCCATTTTTTAAAAACGGTTTCGTTTTCGGTGCCCGCGTTTTTTTATTTTAAATTTAATTTAAATTTGATTAAAAAATTTAAAAAAATAAATAAATAAATAAAAAAAAAATAAAAAAAAAATAAATTTAAAAAAATAAATAAATAAAAAAAATAAATTAAAAAATTGTTTTAAAAGTCTAACCCCCCCAGGGATGTAAATGATTTTTCAGTGGGGGGGCAGTAAATCAAAGGACTAAGCCTTTCCCTGTAGGCCCCGACGGGAATGACGAATGAGCGATAACCAACCAAAAAAAACATATTTTTAAAAAAGGGAAAAATAGCAATCATGGGATGGACAGTGCGAAACCAAACCCCCCCCGGATCAAAAGCCAGAATCAACAAGGCCGCTTCCCGCACAAATCTGAATGTTTATGTGCTTCGTTGCTAGGACGGATGCAAAGTCACCCTTCAAAAAACCCCAAACAAGAAAATGATGGATTTAAAATCCAAATCAGAAGTTTAAAAAAATTTTGAATTTTTGGGAATCGTACCCCGGGGAAAATTTTTGCATTGGGAAGGGAGATCCCCTAACCACAAGAAAAAAAAAGCCCACAAGATGTAGATAAAAATATAGGGAAAACTTCGCAAACGCTTTTTCGGCGGGTTGTTGGATGAGCGTAATTGGGGCATTGAGCTGTCCTGTGTATGCGGATTTTTGAAGCGAGGGGAAGCGAGCGTCTCCACTTGACTCTTTTTGGCTCGAAGTCTTTTGTTTGTTTTTTTTTTTTTTTTTGATACTGCTTTGATACAGGTCGCCCCTTTTTCTGATCGGGCCGGGAAAATTTTTTACCCATGTACATCCACCTTTGGCGGGGTTGCTGTAAAAAAAGGGTTTTTTAACAAAAAAACCAATCGTTGGGTTTTAAAAAATAAAATAAAAAAATAAAAAAAATAAAAATGTTCCCATCGTTTGAAAATTTTTCAGGGCAAAAGTACCCATTTTTCCTATTTTACAAAATTTTATCTAAATCGGCAAGGGCGTTAAAAAACTTTAAATGGTAACATTTTAAACCCCAAAAATGGTGCTAAAAAAAGAAGGAAAGGGGGAAAATGAAGTACAAAAATACACTTTAGAAGGCCCTGAGTGAAATTTTTAAAAATGCAAAAAATGTTGGGAAAAGTATACAGTGTACAATGTCAATATCCAGTTAGGCCTAAGTTTGTGGTGGGGCTTTTGGGAAGTGTACTCGGGTCATGTTGCCCCGTACCGGTTTCTCGCCCAACAACGCGTCCAACTGAGGTTTTTTTAGTATGTTAGTTTTGTTTTGTTAATTTGTTTTAGGGCACCAACAGAGGGGTTATCATTTTCCCATGTAAGTGTATTGATTTGGAATTTCCAAATTTTCTTTTTTTGTTCCCGTGAAAAAAAAAATTACAACGGGTAAAGCATTTGGTGTTTTTTTTTTTTTTTGTGAAAGAAATTTTTTTTTTGAAAAAAAAACGTAAAAATGCGATTTTCATGAGAAATATTTTTTTATGGCGCCAAATTTTTACCGAATATTTTAAATTCATAAAATTAAGGGTTTGTTAAAACCCTTTATTACAATCGGATTAAAACATGCAGATGTTTTTAAAGCGAAGGGAAAAATTTTTTTTTAAAAGAAAAAAAACGTAAAAATTGCGATTTTCATGAGAAATAATTTTTTTTATTGCGTAAATTTTTACATGAAAAATTAAATTTAAAAAAATTAAGGGTTTTGTAAAAAATAATTACAATCCCAATAAAGCTTGGAGGGGGTTTAAGTCGAACAAATGTTTTTAAAATTTCCCTTTTTTTTAAAAAAAAAATGTAAAATTGCAAATTTTTATGAAAATAATTTTTTAGATTTCGCTCAAAAACGTGGCAATACTAAAGTCAGAGATTTTTAAAACCCCAGAAAATGTCAAACGAATGGTATTTGGTTTAAACCTTTAAACATGTTAAAAAAAAACACAAAAATACAAAAAAAAAAAAAAAAACCCAAAAAAAACAAAAAAAATAAAATTGCAATTTTCATGTGAAAAAAATTTTTGCCCTAAAAAAAAATCCCGTTCTAAATTCAGAGATTTTGGAAACCCCCAGAAAATTTATCGCAAATTTTAGAATTAGTTTAGCCGGAATCGTTTTTAACAAAAAAAAATATTTAAAAAAAAAAAAATTTCCCCCTTTTTTCTCTCCCCGTGTATGGGAAGAATTTTTCGCTTTTTCTCACCAATGACTGGAAATTGTATTAGTATGTTAGTGTTTACGCCCCCATTTTTTTTGGGTTTTTTTTATTGCACCTATCCAAAAGTATAAACCGTTTTGGCCCCACCCTCAAAAAAAAGATAATTTTTATTGTGTTGTTTTTGTCCCATTTAAAACCCTAATCATTTTATTTTGGGACTTTTAAAACCCCTGAAAATTTTAACTAGGAAGTTTCGCAAAAAGCTTTTTCCGGGGGCGTTTTTGGATGAGCGTAATTGGGGGCATTGAAAAGCCCTGTGTTATGCGGATTTTCTGGGTTCTGTGAAAAAATCATTACTTAGGCAATTTTTTTTTTTTAAATTAAAAAAAATTAAATTAAATAAAAAAAAAGTTAAATTTTTTTAAATTAATCGAACTTAAAAAAAAAAAAAAAAATCGGGGGGAAAAATTTCCCAAATTTTTATAAGAATAACTACTTGTTGCGCTCAAATTTAAAAGGAATATATTAAATTTATGAAAAATTTAAAGGTTTTTTTAAAAAATCATTACCCTTTGGATAAAGCATGAAGGGTATAAGTTTTAAAAAAATTTTTAAAAAAGAAAAAAAAAAGTAAAATTTCGGGTTTTCATGAGAAATAATTTTTCGATTACGCCAAATAGCACAAAGAATATCTTAAATTTATAAAAATTTTTGGGTTTTGGTTTAAAAAATCATTAAAAAAAAATTAAGCATGAGGGGGTTATAAGTCGAAGAAATGTTTTAAAAAACCCCCAAAAAAAAAAGTAAAATTTTCGTTTTTAAAAAATAATAAACCATCGCGCTCAAAAAAAGTTGGGAGTTTTTAAGTTCGAGACTTCGAAAGGCCTTTAGAAAATTTCATCGGGAATTTTGGGGTATCGGTTTTTGCCGGAATCGTGTTTTAAAAAACAACAAAAAAATCAAACAGAAATAAAAAAAAAAAAATACATTTTCCGGGTTTTTTCCCCCAGTTTAAGTGAAAAAGGAAAGTTTCCCCTTTGCTCGCTACGCTCATCCAATTTCGTCAACGGGGTTTATAGCTCCGAACCCCAAAATTCACGATCGAGGGCCAAAGAAAAGTGGAAAAGGAGGGATCTTCGGGACCCCCCTGATTTACATTTTTTTGGGGGGTACATCACTTATCAAGTTTTCATAAAGGGGGTTTTAGGGGTAGCAGCGAAGCGAAGATTCCATTTCACTACACTGGAGAAAAAAATCCGGATTTTTTTTTCTGTTTGTGTTATTGTGTGTTTGTTAACACGATTCCGGCTAAACCGATACTCCAATTACGATTAAATTTTAAGGCCTTCGAAATCTCTGAATTTAGAACTGCCACGTTTTTGAGCGCAATCGAAAAATTATTTCTCATTATAATCGCCATTTTACGCTTTTTTCGTTTAAAAAAATTACGCTCATCCAACAACGCGCCTGAAAAAGCGTTTGCGAAGCTTCCTAGTAGTAAAACACAAATATTTCCAATTATATAGGTATGTACTAGGAAAAAGCCAGTCGTTTTTAGACGACTGAGCGAGCGTGCGGGTCACGTGTTGAGTACCTGGTAGCATTCCCTTTCCTCCCCCTATCTAAGGCTGGATCCAGCATGTTTAACCCTTTATTGGTCAGTGGTTTCCATGTTTACCAACACTTTTCAAAATCAACACATTTATTAAATCTGCCAGTTTTTCATTTTTTTAACCCGGTCATAAGGCTGCTTTGTTTTGTTCTTAATTGGAAGCATTAACAGTAAATTGTAATGATTAGAAAGATTTTTCTGATAGTTTTAAAATCGAATTGTGTATAACTAGGAAATCGCTTAAGTCCCGCCGGGTTGATGGATAAGCTTTTTGGTAGGTTTTAGTTTGCGTAGGACCACTTTTCCTTTGCAAGTGCTTTTTAAATGCATTGTAGGTGATTGTTGTCAAGTTTCTATTGTTACTTGTTAACCCCTTAGCATACCATTTAATACACTGCACTTGTTTTGCCATGAAATACTATTTAAAATCAAAATTATGGGGGAAAAAATAAATTCTTAATTTTCTTCCTCTTTTCGGATTTTTTTTTATCTTATCCCACATTGACATTTTAGAACCCCCCGATTTTTTTCCCCTCCTTCTTTCTCCCCCCCCCCCATCACCGCATAGTGTTTCGCTAAATTTTTTGAAATCTTAAAATTAGGCCCAAGTTTAGTATTTTATTTCCCTAAATGGAAATTTTTGGCAGATTTCATCTGATATTGACATAAGTTTCCATAACCCCCCCCCCCCCAAGTATCGCACGTTGGGACTTCACCCCCATATTTTTATCATTCCAAAAAAGTAACAATTGAAATGAAAATGAAACATTTCCCCATCTGGTAATCCTTTCCAGCCTTGACATCACCAACCACTTTCAGACTACTCCCCCTCTTCCGATCCCCCATTTTTCCCAACTACCCCCCTCCGCCCCCCAAATTTTTTTATTACCTTTAGGTCATTTATTTGGATTTTATCTGATAGTGATATTTAGCCACTTACAAACACCTTCCAAAGTTATTCATTTCCCCCCCCCCACTGTCTACTATGCCCCCTTTCCTTCCCTCCACCCCCCCCCCATATTTTTGGATGAAATTCTAAAAAATTAAAAAATAACTATTTTAAGTATTTATTCAAGCCTTTTAGGTTATTTGATTGGTGCTCATCCAATCTTGACATTTTGCTCCCCCCTCTCCCTCCCCCCCCCTTGGTCACTATTTTCCAGGATAATTTCCCCCCAAAATTAAAACACACAATATATTAAAAATGTGATTCTCCTCAAAAGTCATTGTTTCACATGCCATCCACTATTGACAGAGAAACACCCACTGACGCCCGTCTGACAGACGTGAGTGGCGCACTCGTCTGGCAGACGTGGTAGTATGGCAAGTGGTTGTTATCATAAACCTCAAGATACTCATATTAAAACCTTTATTCCATTGAGTCTAGCTAACTTTTTCAAATTTTTCTTTCAGAAAGCAATACATCACCATTACCTTAATGTCCATGTAAAAAATGAACGTTGTAGCCCCACCCGTCTGGTCAGAATCGGCACTAATGTCACGAAAATATCGCCCAAAATATCGAAAAAAATCGTTAAAGTATGATATTCATGAGAAATATTTCTTCGATTGTACCCAAAAACGTGGCAGGTCTAAGTTCAGAGATTTCGAAGATCTCCAGAAAATTTCATCACAATTGGAGTATCGGTTTAGCCGGAATCGTGTTAACAAACACACAAAAATAAAAACAGAAAAAACAAGAAAAACGAAAAAAATCGTAAAATTGCGATTTTCATAAGAAATAAGTTTTCGATTGCGCTCAAAAAGATGGCATTTCTAAGTTCAGAGATTTCAAAGATCTCCAGAAAATTTCATCGCAATTGGAGTATCGGTTTAGCCGAAATCGTGTTAACAAACACACAAAAATACAAACAAAAACAAAAACGAAAAACGAAAAAAATCGTAAAAATGCGATTTTTAAGAGAAATAATTTTTCGATCGATTTTTCGAACCGTGCAGTTCTAAGTTCAGAGATTTCGAAGGTATTTAGAAAATGTCATTGCAATTGGAGTATCGGTTTAGCCGGAATCGTGTTAACAAACACACAAAATACAAACAAAAACACAAACGAAAAACGAAAAAAATCGTAAAAATGCGAATTTTTAAGAGAAATAATTTTTCGAACCGTGCAGTTCTAAGTTCAGAGATTTCGAAGGTATTTAGAAAAGTCATTGCAATTGGGAGTATCGGTTTTAAGCCGGAATCCGTGTTTAAAAACAGACGAAAAAAAAAAAAAAGAAAAAAAAGAAAAAAAAACATTACGGATTTTTTTCTCCAGTGTAGTAGAACTAGGAAAACGCCCGAAAGTCGTTGTTAGATGAGCGTAATTGGTGCATTGAGCCGCCTTGTCTTATGTTAATTAAACGAATTAAAAAAAAACGAAAAATTAAAATTTTTTGTCAGAAAAAATTTCTTTAACCTCAATTTCGCCAGAATCTATTGTTTAATAAAATGAAGGTTCAATTAAAATTAATTTTGATCGGATTAACGATGTAGGTGGTAGAAAGTGAAGAACGTCTAAAATTAATAAAAAAACATCAAAAAAATTGCAATTTTTATGAAAAAATAATCTGGATTGTGCTTAAATTTGACACATGTTTAGAGTTCATATAAGAAAGGTCCCATAAAATTTCATTGCGATCGGTTTATGCATGTAGGTGTTAAAGAGCGAAAATTTCCAAAAAAATCGAAAATATCGTAAAATTGCGATTTTCATGAGAAATATTTTTTCGATTGCGCTAAAAAAAAGTGTCAGTTCTTTAAGTTCAGAGATTTCAAAGGCCTCCAGAAAATTTCATCGCAATTGGAGTAGCGGTTTAGCGATCGTGTTAAAAAAACACACAAAAATACAAACAGAAAAAAAAGAAAAAAAAGAAAAAACATTCTAAATTTTTTTTTTCCAGTGTAGTAAAAGGGAATCTTCGCTACGCTCGTTTACGCTCATCAATGACTAGCTACGCTCATTCAAAACACGAAATACACAAATTTCCGAGATTTCCCGGATATTTAGTTTGCCCGTATTTAGTTTTAAATTTTGAACATGTAAAATAAAATAGGGAAAATGAAAATTTCAAACAAATCTAATTTAAATGAAAATATATTCAAATTAATAATTTTTTTCAACTTAGACAACAATTTGAAAGTCCAAATCAGCATTTATTCCTAAAAGATAAAGGGAAAAAAAAATCAAATAAATTATAAAAATCTTTTAAAAAATCACGAAATTTTATTATAAATTATGAATGTAAAAAGAAAAATGTTGGGTCCTAACATTTGCCCTTTTAAGGGTTTCAAGTTTTTTCTCCCTAGCCTATCATAGGTTAAAATAGAGCTTTCGGCCTTATGCCTTTAAATGTTATAAGTTTGCACATGAAATTCGTTATATTAAAAAAATAATATTAACTTGGCTCAGCCAAAATGATGTTGTCGTAACTTTTTTGTGTTGCTTGTGCAAAAATCAAAATTGGTTGTGCAAAATTGTGCAAATAGTGTGCAAAAATATGGCATAGGTTTTGACATGAAAATCCATTTTGGTTGTTCTAGCTTTAACTTGGCTCAGCCAAAATGAAGTTGCTGTACCTTTTTTGTGTTGCTTGTGCAAAATCCGAAGTGGTTGTGCAAAATTGTGCAAAGTGTGCAAAAATATGGTATAAGTTTGCACATGAAATTCTTTTTTTTTGAAAACCAGTAACTTGGCTCAGCAAAAATGAAGTTGTCGTAAGTTTTTAGTGCTGCTTGTGCAAAAATCGAAAGTTGTAGTGCAAAATTGTGCAAATAGTGTGCAAAAATATGGCATGGGTTTTGACATGAAATCCATTTTGGTTGTTCTAGCATTTACTTGGCTAGCGAAAATGAATTTTGCTGTAACTTTTTTGTGTTGCTTGTGCAAAAATCGAATTTGGTTGTTGCAAAATTGTGCAAAAGTGTGCTAAAATATGGTATAAGTTTGCACATGAAATTCGTTATTTTGAAAATCATTAACTTGGCTCAGCCAAAATGAAGTTGTCTTTAAACTTTTTGTGTTGCGTTGGCAAAAAATCAAAATTGGTTGTGCAAATTGTGAAAAAAGTGTGCAAAAATATGGCATAGGTTTTGACATGAAAATCCATTTGGTTGTTCTAGCATTAACTTGGCTCAGCCAAAATGAAGTTGCCGTAACTTTTTTGGGGTTGCTTGTGCAAAAATCGAAGTTGTTGTGCAAAATTGTGCAAAAAGTGTGCAAAAAATGGTATAAGTTTGCACATGAAATTCGTTATTTTGAAAATCATTAACTTGGCTCAGCCAAAATCAAGTTGTCGTAACTTTTTGTGTTGCTTGTGCAAAAATCGAAGTTGGTTGTGCAAAATTGTGCAAAAAGTGTGCAAAAATATGGTATAAGTTTGCACATGAAATTCGTTATTTTGAAAATCATTAACTTGGCTCAGCCAAAATGAAGTTGCCGTAACTTTTTTGTGTTGCTTGTGCAAAAATCGAATTTTGGTTGTGCAAAATTGGTGCAAAAAGTTGTGCAAAAATATGGTATAAGTTTGCACATGAAATTCGTTATTTTGAAAATCATTAACTTGGCTCAGCCAAAATGAAGTTGTCATAACTTTTTTGTGTTGCTTGTGCAAAAATAAAAAATTGGTTGTGCAAAATTGTGCAAAAAGTGTGAAAAAAATATGGCATGGGTTTTTGACATGAAAATCCAATTTGGTTGTTCTAGCATTAACTTGGCTCAGCCAAAATGAAGTTGCCGTAACTTTTTTGTGTTGCTTGTGCAAAAATCGCCATTGGTTGTGCAAAATTGTGCAAAAAGTGTGCAAAATTCCCAGCATATCAAAAGTCAAAATTTCATTGGTGGTTGAGCCAAGTTAATGGACCCACATTTATGTTCTTTTTGTTTCTCGTTTTTGAGAAAATATCCTTTTGGAAGATGTTTTCTCCCCCTATCGGTAAAATTTATAAATAAATACATAAATAAATAAATACACACACAAAACCCCGTCCTTGGTCGGAGGTAGACGTGTTTTTGTCTGCTCCCGCTCTCTGTGCTATTATTGTACCTTAGCATTACATTGTTGTGGGCCGCATTCCAACCATACACTTGTTGTTTAATTTGTTTTCGGCGTTTTTTTGTCTCGTTTTCTTTCGGATTTCTTTCTTTAACAAGTTCATCTTGTTCAGTTTTTCTCCTCTTTCGTTTGCTGTAGGGTTTTATTACCGAATTTTTAATTTTTAAGCAAGTTTTGGACTTTATATTTTTTGCATTGTCTAGTTTTTCATTAAGGTGAAGGCCTATTCTAGTAGGCTTCACCTGAAAGTCCTTGTTTGGTGTTTGCTGCACTAGAGTGAACCTCCCACGCATTCTAGTGTAGTTTTTCGTTTTGAATTTTTAATTTTTAAACCCCTTTTGGACTCTGCCCTTTTTTCTCAATCTGAGAAAATTTTATTTTTCATTGATTTTCGTTCTTTCTTTTTCAGCTTGCTCGCCTGGTCCTGTGGGCCAGGTAGCAACTGAGTGGTTGCCGTGTCAGGCGTGGGTTTTTGTCTTTTTAATTAAAATACTTGAGGTTTTTGGGTGACCATGAATAGGCCTCAAGATTTTATTAGGAAGCCCCCTTTTCCACGTTGTCAAGAACGGGGCAGGTAGGGGCAAGAAAGCGCCCCTAACACGGGGGCAAAACCAGTGGTGTCTATGCCCCTTGTAAAGAGGGGACTAGCACCTCTGATCTACTACTGTGACTGCCATCAGGCCTTCTCTGGCGACAGTCACATCCACTGTAAAAAAACAAGCTGGTGCGCTGTCTGACTCAGTCCACCAGAAATGTAACTGTTCTTCCCGTCTCTCCGCGCCTCAACAGGTCGATATCTGACATTCAGGGAGCGACCAGCCCGGTTGAGGCTGCGTCAAACAGTGGAATTAAATATGTAATACATGAACGTTTATTAAAATTATATATTATATATTTATTATTATTAATAACGTTTATTTTGGACGACATTCTCACTACTTAAGATGGGAAATCACCGGTATGTTTCAGTTGTACGTAAAATCTACATTATATACGGTATATAAGTTACCAAATTAAGTACATTTTCCCAGTGTCTATAGTATGGGAAATAATTTGACGATAAAGTTACCATTGAAAAGGAAAAAAATGATTCTGGAAATATGTAAACATCTTCTCAACCATCAACATTTTCTTGGATGCAAGTTTGTAGAAGACGTCCAAGGAACGATGCGTAGATGAAAACACTCCCAATCTGCCCGTTTTTTTCATTTATTCCAACGAATAACATCCCAAACAGCTTCGGGGGATTTGTAATTTTTGGGTTTTCAATTAGCAACGGCAGTGTAACAAAACTCGAAACAATCTCACACTAACTACCGTTTAGCAAAAACGCATACTCTTTTTGAAAAAAATATTTACATTATATGCAAAGGCATTTCAATAAAAAAAATCATTTGGAATTAATTTCAACAACAGGGAAGATGAGAATGGATACGGAATAAAATTTAAACCCAAAAAAAACAAATAAAATTGGTTGTGTAAACGCGGATTCAACATGTATCAATGATTTTAAACTAGAAATACTTAAACATGTTTTACGGTTTTGATAAAATTTAAAAAAAAATGGTTTTATGGGTTATGGTCTTATTTATTAACACTGAAATATTCGGGCAGAATTAAAATTTTACTATTGAGTTCAATTCGTTTTAAAAAACAGGAACATTACTACCGAGTTATTATTCTTGGAAATAATAAAAACTGTTATGCCAGTTCCGTTCACTTACACCAAACATTTATAATATTTTATACCGCAATGCATTTAATTATTTCATAGCGGAGCGAAATAATAAAATTGTAGGTAAATAATTGCTGGTCCACTCCGAATATGACATAAAAAGGTATTGGCCGTGTGTTGGGTAAAACTTTCCAAAATAGGGAACGAAAGTACTTAAACAGGTTGTAGAAGGATACACACATACAGTCCGACCACCTTCTTATCGTTTTGTTGGTGGCGCTGGGTAAAGGTAGACAAGTAGACGTGAGTGTGACCCGAAGTGCTTTTAAAAATTATGTATCGCCCTTGTTGAAGGAAAATAACGTCAACAAAAAGTGCATGACAACCGTAGGTCAGCTTCGGTATTTATCTAGAGACGTGACACACTCTCAAACGGACGGAAGTTCCACCCTTATTATCCCCAGGAGTAAATTAAAATGATATTTTCCCAAACAAACCCTCTGTTACAGGGCATTATATAAATACCGGCAAAAATATCAAACAACGAAGATTTGTATTGATTTAATCTTTTTAGAAAGTCAATACGATAAAAGTCCTTGGTTAAAAACTCATTCAAGCTAGAAGCTCTTGACTTTATTGGTCGCTTTACAAATCCAATAGCACCCCCCTACCCCTCCCCTTCTTACCCGCCCTCACCCCTACCTACAACACTCTTTACATCGACCCTGCACACGAGTGTCACACTATTCACTCCAGTATCACCACGACGTTGTTTGGCAAATTTAATGAGATGAATAACAGAGAGACTCCCGAGAAAGAGATCACAAGTAGCTTCACCATTAAATAATTTTAAACTATAATACAATACAATAATTGGTACTTACTAACTGACATGAGTTATCATACTTGTGCTTGTCTCAACAGCTACAAAATTATTGTTAGCAAACTAACAATTAATGTTTTAAATTAATTTTCCCAGGAGTATAAGTGATAAATTAAAAATGCAACAATGTTTGCATAAAAGATGAAAAACTTATTTTACATTTAATGTTATCAACTATGAGCTGATAACTCAAACGGACAATGACCAATACTCCTAGAAGTTCTTAGAGAATAAGTCTGCATTACCAGTAGGTTTTTTCTGGAACTTTTCCTGAAGCCAGTTTTTATCAGATTGTTACCAGTCTTTGCACATATGTTATGTATGTTCATGAACATGTAGCTTTCTATAGAGGCACATTTTTTAAAAACTATGACAAAAAAGTGTAAATAAATTAAATGGATTTTAAGATTTTTGATTTTTGTAAAATTATCAAAATTGGTAAATTTCGGAAATTATTTTTGCGTCATGTGCATTGTGCAAGAATGTTCAGTAATCTTGGACTGTAGAAGAGACACCATATCTTTGCTTGATAATTACGCAAAATTTAATGTCGATCGGATGATGACTGGACGCTGGAAAAGTTCCCAAAATAGTTTCAAATAGGTATAGTTGGCTATTGAAAGATAAAAGGTTCATTTTAAAAGTTGCGTAGTGAGTAAATAGCGTTCTATTTGTATCCAGAAATAAATCACAACACTTTGGAAGCAATTCCTTCCCTTGACATCAAATTCTATAATTAGGCATTTAAGAGTTCATTTGCTGCTACTAGGTCTCACAGTACCACAAGGGTGGCTCGAGATTCTAGGAGTAAAAAGCAAACAATGCCACAAACATTTTAGTATCCATTTTAAAACATATTTAATAGAAACCTCTATAATATGCAATTGCATTAAATGCTCAATTATTTGCCTATTAGAATATTAATGCTTTGCTAAACAATAATTAATAACTCTCTCTTTTTCATTCACATGTCAGCAGTATGCGAAAGGTGGCATCTAGAGCGTCGACCAAATATTCTTAAAACAATCTACTGTTTTATAGTTGGTAATATTTGATACCGTAACAATGTAATGAAAGTGTACACTTAAATCGAGCAATTTATCTTTATTGCATCTAACGTACTTGCAATTACATTTTATAAATCAAAAGAATGATTATAAACATAATATTGTAGAATCCGAAGTGTTATTACACAAGTAACGTTCTTGTTAATTTAGAAATTTCAAGTCAATGTGCCATTAACGTGGGCATAATTCCGTTTTGCAAACATAAATTTCATGTTTATCATATTATTGAGTCGAATCCGTAAGTTTTAGTTTGTACTTAAAATTTTAAAAGATCTTCACATTGTTGCGCGTAAAGAAACGTAAAGATGTAAGCCTTCTCCCTATTAGAATGAAGACCTCAAGAAACTCATGATGAAGGTCATGAAATATTTCGGTTCTTGAGTTTGAACAAAATGTCCAGCTGTGGGGATGTTTGCGAACATCGCTTTCGGAAATTGACGTCCAAGTTCGTTAATCTCGTCGTTACTTAAGCGAACCTCCGCACCTCCGTGAAGAAAAGCTATCAGCTTATCGCTCCTCTTCTTATTCAGATTCAATGGCGATGATAGTTGGTGAAATTGTTTGGTAATAGTACGCAAGTTGTTTCGCCACTTGAACAATGCCTTGCCGTCGATTTCCAACCTCACGAGGTTTTGCGTGAAAACGAAGCGGGCAATATCGTCTCGAACCTCTCGTGAGAGGACTCTCTCTACAATTCGGCGGGCGACAGTTATCGGTATGTACACACTGGGTAAGACCACATTATTGAGCACGCCCAAGTGACTGCCGACCTTCTTGTGGTACTCGCTGATCTTGCCAGGCGAAGCGTCGACTACCACCACCCGGTCAACAGCCGGAGGCTGAAAAACATATATATCCAATTGGTTCAAGTTGGATTTGAATAACATCCTATTAGATATGCGCACATTTCTATTTATTAAATTGTATTGTATGTTCAATAAGTTGATTGTACGTAATAATTGTAACATATAATGTATTATTGCCCCCCGCCTCTTCACTGCGCAACCGAAGTCAACATAATTATAGAAAGCTGGGCGTAAATTGAGCACAGGGCGGTACAGCTAGTGCGGCCGGGCATCTGTGAACACGCTGTTGAATGCGAGCATATTGGACGCAGAACATGTAGGCCTGCGTCCAATGTCCGGCGTTTCATTTAACAACGATGTACACAACTTCCTTTGCAGCCCGACGCTCAATTTGTGGTCAGGGCACGAGGAAATTCAAAGCCGTTTTCGTCCCCGCAATTTAGTTTGCCAACAAATACTTACATATCGCAACACCATATCCAACGCAACGCGTCCTCCCATGCCATGGCCAATAAGACAAGCTTTCTCGATCTTCATTTCGTCCATGAAGCCCTTGACATCTTCCGACATCTTACTGTAGCGCATGAACCGTGAGTGGTAACTCTCCCCATGGTTACGAAGATCAATCGCATACACCTTGCGCATGGAACGAGTATGAAGCTCGTGGGCAAATGTTTGCCAGTGATCTTTCGAGTCAAGAACTTCGTGCATTAATATCACGGGAGGTTCGTCCGCGGCCATTGATGGCAAATTGTTCTCGTATGATATGTAGGCAAGCCTCACAGGAGTTTTCATGTGACTGTTGAATGAATATCAATAATTTATTAGATAAACAACAAATATTTTCTAACACGAAAAACTAGATCAGTCAGTAAGAAATCATAATGGAAATTGAACATGTTGTAGAGATTAAAGTAAACATAAAAACTATAATCTATAAGAGAAGGCATCAATAGAGGATGATCACGAATTGATCTATTGCTCTATCTAGTGATCTAGATCTAGTGAACTTGATCTCATTTCTCTCGAAACTCATTTGCTAGCTATGAGCGCAAACAATTACACGAACGAAGAGTCTGGAGTCTGCTTGTATGTGATTTAACTTCACTTGATTAAACTCGTTTCTGAGTTGTCTTCGTGGTCACCTACTGACTAAAGAAAACCTTTAAAGGTTACTAGATGCCCCTTACTGTATCCTCGTACCTTAGCGCTGTGCCAGATAGATCACTGATTGATTGGATATTGCTTAAAGTTTCATATCTATGCAACTTGGCTAATCGAGACGAAGGGAGGGACGTAAGGGATGACGCGGGGGGACAAGGGGTAGACAGGCCTGTGCTGGTCAGAACCAGCCACAAGCATATGGGGAGGGCAGAGGTTCCCCCACGTCGTGGTCGTCTCCGTCTGTGTCATCATCCGTCCGTGTTGTCATTGTCGTCGCCGTCGGGGAGAGGGAAGGGGAAAGTTCCCCGACTACGACCCAGAGCTCGCTATTAATTTCAGGGAGAAAAACTCCCCTAATCACGGGCCAAACCACGAGACGGTTGCGAGTTGGAACTAACCGAATATCGATCATAGATCAGAGCTGGAAGTGTTTTGTATGATAGGCCTACAAATAAAATATTTTCTGATAAAGTATTTATGCCTAATAGACTAAAAGTTTTTACCTAAATAAAAATGTATTTTACTGCTCACTGACCCTTCCGAAAGGACTTGTGCCATTAAGGCTATTCCGGTGTCTCTTCCTCGAATCTATCTCGCTCTATCTACCTACTAACTATCCCGTGTTATCTTGCATACGGTTGATACCTGTACTATTTCCAATGTAATCTAGTTTGATAGAAAAAATGAATATTTACATCGTGCCTTCAATAAAGAAAACATTCAAATTATTGAATCTACAATACGCGCGGTTGCGTATCCCCCACTCTCTCAAACTCCCTTTTTCTCAAACTACCATCTCTTTCAATCTTTTATTATCTCCTCCTCTCACTCTGCATCGTCGTCGTCGTTGTCGTCGTCGTAGTCGTCGGGGAGGTCGTAGAAAAGGAATGGGTCCCGACGATAGTCGTTATGTGTTGTTGTCGTACTCGTAATCTTATTGGCAGAGGGAAACTACAAAACACAAACCACGGGTATAAAACAGACTGACCCTCCACCCTCTCTATAGCCTCGTACGTTAGTGGTGAGCCGGCTCGATCGCAAACCGAATACCAAACATGGTGCTTGAAGTTATTTTGTATAATTCCTATATAACTTAACACTTCCTGAACCATATATACTAGCCGAAAAGATTTTCTGAATTAAAATCTATCCGGTTTTACCTGTAAATGTCCGAGTGTTCGATGCACAACAAGCTACTGATTATGACAAACACAATGGCTGCGTAATTCCAGTTGTCTCTCTCTCTTTCCAGCACAAATACAACAATCAATCAATCAATCTCTCTCTCTCTCTTTCTCGGCCTATCCCTCTCTATCATACTCCTTTTACTCGTTCTCTACATTCTCTTTTATATCCCTTAATCTTACTTTATCTCTCACACACTATATTTCACTACCGTATCTCTCATTTTGCTTCACTCTACTTCAAGATCTCATTTAATGCTATTCTTTCGGACACCCTTAAATTAGCATTCTGCCTGTTCCTCAATGGAACTATTCATAATACTATTTAAAATATATAACATATTACGTGGTAAACTTCATGATTTGTTTTAAAAGACACTCACTCGTAATCTTATTAACAGAGGGAAACTACAAAACACAAACCACGGGTATAAAACAGACTGACCCTCCCCCCTCTCTATAGCCTCGTACGTTAGTGGTGAGCCGGCTCGATCGCAAACCGAATACCAAACATGGGGGGGGAGGTTTTTTGTATAATTCCTATATAACTTTACACTTCCTGAACCATATATACTAGCCGAAAAGGTTTTCTGAATTAAAATCTATCTGGTTTTACCTGTAAGTGTCCGAGTGTTCGATGCACAACTAGCTCCTGATTATGACAAACACAATGGCTGCGAAATTCCTGTTGTCTCTCCGTCTCCCCAGCAGATATACAACGATCAATCAATCAATCTCTCTCGGCCTATTCCTCTCTATCATACTCCTTTTCCTCGTTCTCAACATTCTCTTTTATATCCCTTAATCTAACTATATCTCTCACACACTTTATTTCACTACCGTATCTCTCATTCTGGCTCATTCTACTTCAAGATCTCATTCAATGCCACTCTTTAGGACACCCTTGAATTAGCATTCCACCAATTCCTCAATGGACCTATTCATAATACTATTTAAAATATATTACAATCATATTACATGGTTAACTTCAATATTTGTTTTAAAAGACACTCACTCCTGGAACATAAGAGAAGGTAGAAGCTTCTGCAAATGGTTAATAAAAACGTTACGAACCTAGTCGAGTCGTAAGTTCCATCATCGCGGTCCCTCCACGTGCGAAACCTGTAAACAACAGTCTCTGCCCAAGGGCGTAAACGCCACGATTTGGAAGCCGAGAAGAGCTGCGTTTTTGAGCCCACTGCTTTTTAAGATCAGTGACGCCATTTTTAATGTTCAGACTGTTTTTTAATATTACAAAATAGGGCCAACATGTCTCCCGTGAACGAAGTTTAGTTCAGATTTTGAGAATATCGTTTCCGTAGTTTTGACAACAATGAAAATAGAATTAAAGGACCATGTAAATAATACCACGAAAACGTTGTTGACTTCATTGTTGGAAAAATTATTATACAAAAGTAAATAACGATGATAACGTTTCTATAGATTGTCACTGGTGGGCGTTTTAAGTTAGAGTCAGCATTTGGTTACTATGGATGCTGAAACGAAGTTCCTAGTTGATAATGAGTTTATAATGATTAGAATAAACACCAATGCCAGAAAATTGTCGCTGGTGGACATTTAGAATCAAAGTCTGCTTTCTGGTGCTATGGTGACAATATGTTTATCGCTATTTGTATTAAGTTGTCGTACATAACATATATAATTATTATTTCGTATATTTCGAAACTAATTGATATAGTTGCCTCAGTGCTAGCGTACGAGCCTCTTATTTTGTGTAAATATAATAGAATGGTTTGCATAATCATGACATTAATACTAGGAAAACGCTAAAGTCCTGCCGCGTTGATGGATGAGCGTTTTTGTAAGTTTTTTTTTTTGCGTGGGACCACTTTTCCTTTGCAAGTGCTTGTGAATGCATTGTAGGTGATTGT
This sequence comes from Sweltsa coloradensis, assembly GCA_024449915.1. NCBI lineage: Eukaryota > Metazoa > Arthropoda > Insecta > Plecoptera > Chloroperlidae > Sweltsa > Sweltsa coloradensis. Next base: position 9,156 of record JAMZAV010004695.1, on the reverse strand, counting down.
TGTCGAGTTTCAATGTTACTTTTTAATGGTTATTATAAACCTCAAAAAAACTCATATCTAAACCTTTCTTCTATGGATTCTGGCTAACTTTTTCAACTTTTTCTTTAAAAGGTACTACATCACCATAACCTTAACGTTCATGTGAAATATGAAACGTTGTAGCCCCACCCGTTTGGTCAGAATCGCCCAAATGTCACGAAAATATCGCACTAAAAATCGAAAAAAATCGTAAAAGTACGTTTATTTTATGGGTTCTGGTTACCTTTTTAACTTTTTTTCACAAGGTACCACATCACCATAACCTTAATGTCCATTTAAAATATGAACTTTGTAGCCCCACCCGTTTGGTCAGAATCGGCCCAAATGTCACGAAAATATCGCACTAAAAATCGAAAAAAATCGTAAAAGTGCGATATTCATGAGACATATTTCTTCGATTGTACCCAAACACGTGGCACGTCTAAGTTCAAGATTTCGAAGGTCCTTTTAAATTTCATCAAGTCGCTTATGCCGTTTTCCCGGAATCGTGCGAACAAACAGACAGAAAAACAAACAAAAAAAACAAACAAACACACAAAAAAACAACCGAGCTAAATTTTTTGAGGGGGCAGTGAAATTGAAGTTTTCGCTTCGCTCGCTACGCTCGCTACGCTCATCCAATAACAATTATTTTCACTCAGATTACAGTCAATTATAATTTGAATAATGCTTTTGAGTAATAGGCTACTCAAAGATAGTACAGGTTTTATTTGTCTTAGAAAATTGTGGCCTACCAAATGAATTTTGATGAATTAATAAATAATTGTTTTTTATGTTTTAGTTTTTTATTTCTGTGACGGTTTGATATATAGCACACAGTGTATTTGCCGTCATTGCGTGCGTGCGTGCATTGCGTTATACGCTCTAACGCTCATTCGGATTGGCTTATGCAGAACCTTCAACGCTCGCTGGAAGATAACTTAATAATTTTGAAACTAAACCCAGTCAAGTTCTAATGATGGTTCACATTTTTCTTCTCATTAAGACCCGGGTTTACGATGAAAGCAGCCGCGACGAATTACGTTATATGAACGCAATTAGTAGGCAAACAGGCGCCGACGTCACATGTGCATGGAACTTGATGTTTGAGTTACTGTATAAGATTACTCTGGTTTGACGGATTTAACTTATTGTTTGCTGTTGTTTTATGGCCCACAAACTTCTCACGACCACATTGTTAAAAGTAGAGTCTTATGGGTGTTGTTTGTTCTTCTATATAGCAACTTATGCGGTGGTTTTGTTAAACTTTTGTTACACAAATGAAAGTCTTTGTGGGTTTGAGCCAATCTGAGATGTTTCTTCAGATATACTTATTTATTGAGTTGGCACAGTAGACACAAAAAGCTGCATAAAAATCTTAATTTTAAAGTAATTTAATTAAAGGTAATGTTGTTTGATAACTTTGGATGGATATTACATTGTAGTTTGATGGAAGGTTTGAATTTTTGCGAAGTAATAGACAGATTTAAATACTGTTATTATTTAGTATTACTAGAAATCGCGAGACTAAAAACTGGTGTCGTTTGATACAAAAGAAAAACTTGTTTATGTCCTTATTTTGTACTCCTCATAAATTTAGCAATAGACTTGACAAATAACTTTAACTACGATGAAAGCTACAGAGTCACTTATCAATTGTCGATAATATCAATGTTTGTCAGGTTAATATATCCTGTCATCAAGTTTAAATCATGTTTCACGATATTCTACATATAATTTGTACCTGTCAACGGAAGTAAATAAATACAATACAACATTTTTCTTTCGCAACACCAATTCCCTTCACCAAGTTTAATAAAGTTTTCATTTTAATATCCAGTATAAGCACAATCCAGTTAGGAAATTATTTCTGTTATGTTTTATAACAGATTTTTAAATAACTTGCATCGATGAAAAAGTTACCTTTCATGTGCATGAGCTTTCATTGTGCATGTGGATATCTATCTATACGGTGTAAATGGGAAAATAACATCTGTATGTTTACACATATGAAACACTGAAGATTTTTTTTTACCTCTGTTCGTTCAATTAAACATTTGCATGAAAGATTTTGACAAATTTTTCACACATAAAAGATGAAATCAAACCTAGATAACATATTATTTCTGTAATTATTAATGAGGTAGAAGACAAAACCGCAAATGGGCTAACCAAATCAAACAATTCGCGGTCAAATTCAGTAATATAAACCGCATGTTACCAGCCAACAACCCACAATCCGCAGCACTGGTAGCTTTAGAAAGGGCTTCGGTCGTGTTCAAATAATGTGAACGCGCTTTAAAGGAAGGTTAGTTTTTACTACCAAACTTTCCAACGAAAACTTTTCGAGATTTTACGGGACGGTTGTGCAGTGCATTCAGGTAAGCCACTGCAAATTGAAACGAGGTTTGGTGTAAGCGTTCTGCGGAGATCTTGCTTTCTAATACCGCTTGTGGTGAAGCCATTTGCTAAGGAAACTGAAAAACAAGAAGACGGTCTGAGTAAGAAGTTAGACAAGACGCTACTTACTTCGCAAAAGGATTTGAAAACGCGTGTACTTCACCTCACAAAGGTAGCATTTTGTGCTGGTACTGTTAGTGGTTCGTATACTGAGATAACAGCCCTTACAGAAAAATACTACTGAAAACTACTAATAAAACTACTAAAAACTTTTGTGAAGTTTTTTTGGGAAAACTACACAAAAGTTTTCAGTAGTTAATTACACAAAAGTTTTTAGTAGTTAACTTTACAAAAGTTTTCAGTAGTAAACTACACAAAAGGTCAGTAGTTAGCTACACAAAAGTTTCAGTTTTTTGGAAGTTCAACTACACAAAAGTGTTAAGTAGTAACTACACAGATGTTTTCAGTAGTGAACTACACAGAAGTTTTAGAAGTAAAACTAGTACTCAAAAAATTGTTAGATAGCAGGCCTAATTTTTAACATATAATTTATAAAAATTTTCTTAGGGCCCCTGCCGTAAAAATAATTATTAACAATTCTTGCGTTCTGCTGTAAAAATATACACGGCAAACCATAAAAGGACCGACCGGTAACTGTATGTTCATGTAGGTTGGCATGCTTATTCAGCTTGACCAAATGCTTGGCACAAAATGTCACTAGAACGGTAGGTTATAGGCCGGGGCAAATAGGTTCAACTTTAATTTCTCGAGGCTAGATCTAGGCCTAACACAACAGTAAAAAACACTTCCACCCCACCTTGACAGTGAACTTTTGCTGTATCAACCTGAACAGGAGATAGCTTTTTGTATTTTGTATAGGCCCAAAGGCTAGCTAGGGCCTAGTAAGCTTTAGAATTGCTCCAGGGCCAGGCTCTACACCCCAATTATTCAGATTTTTTCCTCCAGTCTAAAACCTGGGCCCTAGCCCTAGCCTAGTAGGGGGTCCCTTCACGAAAAATAATCATTCAATCTTTTTAAAACAATCATTGATTTTCTGCCCGTTTGATTAAATTGGAATAACTATTGAGCAAACATTATTGGAAATAATTAAAATTGAGGGATTATTGGATTTATTGAAAATTATTACAGGTGAAATTTTTGTACAAAAAATTGTAGAAAAAATCACGAAAAAACCCAAAATGACTCGACTCATTATATATGTTTGGGCACCCTCGAAAAATAATATGTAGTTAAAAAGTGAAAAACAGTTTAATAAGAGGGGGATCGAACCAGGCCGGCTGCTAACAGTCCCCCATCCATAACGACATGCTATTTCTGCCATGGACTCTCACTGCTTCTGTTACCTACTCGTATTCAATGAGGAAAGTAAATAATACGTGTTTAAAAATAACGTTTTTTATTCTGTGGATGAATAAAATTTTACTAAGTAAAACAGTTTAGAACCTCCTTTGAAATTTGAATTTGTTTTTTTCAAAAAATGGTCTGAGATGAGCACGGCTCTGCCACCTGTCGGTGACGTCTGCAAACTACCATACTGCCTGGCTGGTGGTTGTGGGAACTAGTATGAAGTTGCGGTGCTGCCCGAGATTGGGGGGTATAGGAAATAGGTAGGAAATGGGGATTAGTTTACATGTCTCATCCAAAGATAGAAACTTTATAATTACCTCCTAAATGACATGAACTCCTGATACTCGGAAATAAACTTTAACTGCGTTCGGAGTTTTTTCGCCTCCATTTTTATGAAAACTGTTTGACTTGGAACACCCAGGAAATGGCGAATATTAAAGAAAGATTTACAAGTCGATTTCGACTAATAAAATTTTTGATTGGCGAAAATCAAAATGCACTCACCTGACCCCAGACTATCAAGAAATCACTTGCTGCACTTATATTGACGATATAACCATTTGATCTGCCCCAAATCGAATGTTTAATGTTGAAAATGACGTAAAATGCCTGCTAGAAAGAAAGCCATTCTTGCACGAGCCAAAAAATTATACTAAAGTACAACAGTCTAAGATGTGAACACTAAACGCCAATTCACAAACGGGATCCGAACCTTGTTGCTAGTAGATGATTAACGTCTAGAGTGGCCATTCAGTGCTACCGGCTGCCATGTTTTTATCAAAAATTACATAGTTTTGTCAAACTGCAGTAAAAGTAAACTAAATGGGCATAAAAAGACATAAAAATAGTTGCTCTGTTTGTTGCGCATTTGTTTTTTTAAATCTGTAACTTTACGACAGCTGAGGAAACAAGACAATTATTTTGCAACCACATGGATACAGTGTTAGCCACTCTCTGCTTAAAATCCCTCCGTGTCCCGTTTTACTTTCGTGCCGCCCCATACCTATAAAATCCATTGAAGTGCATTTCGTGAGCAACAAGATGCTATTTCAGCAAAACAGGATTGAATCGGCTAAACTAAACGTTCAATAAAATACTATAACAAATATGGGGTCGTGGAATGCCTCGCGAGCATGCTATAGGTGTATGAAAAAGCGAGGGGGACTAAGCTAGGACGAAATCATGCAAGTCTAAGGAGCTAGACCGGCCTTTAATACGTTATTCCCCAGGTAACCCCAATTTTTATTTTTGGCCTAGCCTAGGCCTAACCCTTGTGTCAAATTCACCAATCAAGATTAATTAGTTTATTCATAAATTCAAAATTCATAATATTGACAGTGCCAAGTCTTCGATCTGTTGGGGCACTTTTATGAACTAAATAGTTTTAAGTGACGCAGATCACCGCTAAGGGAGCAGCATCGACACTATTTTTACAACATAAATACACGCGCCACCATTCAAACGTGTAAGTTATTATATTACTTGTAAGTTTTACAAAAGCTTTTTCAAGCGCGTTGTTAGATGACGTAATTGGTGTATTGAGCTGCCATCTGTTATGCAGAAGGTATTATATTGATTTCGTTTTCCCATTGCTATGGCCTGCGAGTCACGCTGGGTTTTAAATTTTTTCGACGACGAAAATGAGGATCAGGAAAGCACATTACACTACATTATAATTATTGGATAAAAGCATGTAGGTGTTTTAAGTCGAAGAATAAAAAAGCGTAAAACTGGGGATTTTCACAAGGAATATTTTTAAATTGCGCTCAAAATTTTCACAAATACATAAATTCATAAATTTTAAATATTAGGCCTGTCCAGCTTCTGATTTTAAATTTTTAAAATCCAGTTCTTTAAGAATGCAATAAAGAAATTCTTTTTATCTATTCATCAACGTTCTTACCACTAACAATTATTGAAATTGTAAAACGTACTTTTGTTTCGGTAACCTAGGGAAAAAATCAATTATATCTGCATGAATTCCAATGAATTCCAATATCAAATGAGCTTGATTGTGAACTACTTGAGGCCAGTAGTTCCTACTCGGACTCGTTGTTAACTACTGGCACTTCAGTAGTTGGCCAGTAGTTAACTACTCGGGCTCAGAAGTTTTGCTACTGGCACTTCAGTAGTTAGCTACTCAAGCTCAGAAGCTAACTACTAGCCTTCCAGTAGTAAACTACTTGGACTCGTAGTTTCACTACTCAAGCCCAGTATTTTTAAATACTGGACCTTCAGTACCCTAGTTAACTACTGACATCATAGTAAACTATACGGATTGAGTAGTTGTCAGTAGTTTTACTACTGACAACTACTGAAAACTACTAAAACACCAGTAGTTTTTTTCTGTAAGGGAGACGGCCTTCAACATGATTGCCACAATTATTACATAATATTTTTTAAATGTTCCTATATCCTTGACGTTGTATTTAAACATAGTCGGCCTTCAAATTCCAACTCGACACCTTCTCGCGGTTTGGCCCTGATTAGGGGAGATTCACTCCCTGAAACTAATGGCGAGCTCTGGGGCGTCGTCGGGCAAACCCCCTTTCCCCTTTTACTACCTCCCCGACGGCGACGACAAAAACACACGGACGGATGATGACACAGAAAGGAGACGACCCGACGTGGGGGAACCCTGCCCTCCCCATATGCTTGTGGCTGTTTCTGACCAGCACAGGCCTGTCCACCCCTTTGTTCCCCCGCGTCATCCCTTACGTCCCTCCCTTCGTCTCGATTAGCCAATTTGCATAAATATGAGACGTTAAGCAATATCCAATCAATCAATCATTTAACATAGTCCATAGTAAAAATTCATTTAAAAAAGACAACGCCCAGGATGGAATTACTGCAATATTGCAATGTAAAACTCAATTCCCTCGAAAAGCTTTATGTCAAAAGTAATGTAAATTTCATTTAGGCCCGAATTTTTTTCTGCTTTTGACCTCGATGAACACATGTTTTGATTTGATTAGTAAGACCATGAACAATGTTTAATAGTTTTCCTCCTGCGAAGAGAAAAGTCACTTCGTTTTTAAAAAATATATTAAACAAAATACGGAATTTCGTGTATTTTTGTTTGTCTAGCCCTAGAAAACTTACGCAATTAGCAAATAAAAATATGATTAAATTTAAAATAGAGACAATTGCCTTTAGGCTATTTGATAATAACAATAATCTGAAATAACATGTAGGCCGAGCGATACGCCTAGTGTGTTTTGACAGTTGATTGAAAGTGCGTCGTTATAGCGTCGATAGTTCGTCACAATTGAGACTAGCTCGATATACTTCACAACATCGATTATTAAAATCGAAATTTTTTATGGAACACTGTTTGTTTATTGGTCGCTCTATGAGCTGTGGGGGCGGAGCTACAAGTCGCGAAAAGCCAGTCGACTCGGAATATTTCCAACTCACTTGTCGTTTCCAAACTCATGGTGAGTTTCAAGACTACCCTATTCGATATTGCCAAGTCGCTCGCGACTTCGAACGAGGTGACTTGACTCACTTCACGACTGAAACGAGTAATTTCAAGACTTTGGGCCTCCTGGCCCAACAATACCTCCACTATCAGTCAAATCGATCTGGCCAACTGCGTTCTCATGTTTGGGCCAAGAGCACAATCTACAGGCTACTAGTCTGCTTCTTCAAGGACGGCAGGTGCCATCTCCCTACGAAGTGGTCCTCAAAGCCCGTCTGAAGTCCCGGCTCCTCAGGGAGGATGCTTGGCACCTTGGGCGAGGGACGATTGACGACTTTGAGGGAAAGTGGGGTGATCGAGAGGGCCCTGCTCCGTCCTTGATGGGGAGCTCCTCTTCTGTCAGGGACTGACCCTGTAAAACCTTCATGTTTCTTTAGTGACCGATAGGGTTTGTAACATTGTAAATGGAATTTTTTTCTCCTTGGTTTTTAGTATCTAATTTTTAGTATCCCATCAGGCTCTTCCTAGTTTATTATATTCTTTTGTCTCTCATTTTATCTTAACGTCATATTTTTTCTGTCATATTTATGTTCTTTTTGTTTTTCGTTTTTGAGAAAAATATATATCCTTTTGGAAGGTGTTTTCTCTTCCTATCGGTTCAATTATAAATAAATAAATAAATGAATAAATAAATAATAAATAAATATAACACACCTCCTCACCTCAGGTTCAACACGACACTCTGCTGGCTGCCTCTCACATCTCGGTGTCCTGCGGACAACCCCCCCCCCCCCTACTATACACACCATCCCGCATGACTGTAATTCGGTTCAAGATAAGAGCCCCCTAGGAAACCCTGTTGTGTTGGTTAATTTTAATCTTATCCGTTGTGGCCTTGTTTGGTCCACTTCTCTATTTCTGAGTAAAGTTTGTTCTAGGAGAATCTTACCAACCCTAAACGCTGGAGAAGTTGCAGTTTTGCACGTAGCCTCGATGCCTGGAGCATTATGTCCGCAGTCATGCGTGCTCTCTAACGTCAATGATAAAGTAATTTTGTTCCCTTAAATAAAAGTAGGTAGGAAGTGGCAGTTCTGGCGCAGGAGGATCGAGAGGATCGAGAGGATAACCTGACCTAACCTAACCTAACCTAACCTTACCTTACCTAACCTTACCTAACCTAACCTATCATAACCCAACCTAACCTAACCTAACCCTACCTAACCTTGCCTAACCTAACCTAACCTATCTACCCAACCTAACCTAACCAAATGGATTAACGTAACTCAAGCTAGGGCTGGCTCCTCCACATACGTGGATGATCTCAGGATGGCAGACGCCGCATTCGAGAGAGTGTGAGCATTTTTTTTATTTTTATATAATAATTAATTGTTAATTTTTATGTTTTTAATCTCAAGATGGCGGACGCTACACTAGAGTATGACCTCATTAACCTTTTCAATCACCAATAATTTTAAAATTAGATTTGAATATATTTAAGTAAATAGACCTTTTGAAAAAAGTCGGATGAAGCTGTACTTGAACGCCGGCCGTTTGCGCAAAAACTCGGACACGCTCACCGCTTGCCTGCCAGGGCACAGAGTTACTAGCATGATTTTATTATGCTACCTATATGCAGGCTTTGCCTGCACGGACGATACGCGCGGCGTTACATAGTAGTGAATTTTTCAACGCAGCAACTAGAACGTAGTATGATGCAAACCTGCTGAGGAATTTTTCAACGCAGCAATTTGTAGCTGCACCGGACACTATGCGTGCGCTACCTAGTAACGAATTTGTAACTTAGCAAGACCAGTATCACACAGACAGAAGTGCTTATCGTCTAGGCTTTCCAATTATAAAGCTGAATGGAGCCTCAATGTCATACAATGCGTTTTCACAAAATTATGTTTTAATTATCACTTTGCTCTCCGTTACGGACCCTTTTATTC
>JAMZAV010004694.1:0-52385 GCA_024449915.1 Sweltsa coloradensis | reverse complement strand
GTAGCAGAAGGAGGGGCGTATATTATAATATTAAAAATAATAATATTTTGAATTTATTTAATATAATATTTCGAGCATTCGGGTTTTATAGACAAGAGGATTTATAGACGATGGGATTTCGAGCCTGTGAAACCATCCCTAATAATAATAATAATAATAATAATAATAATAATAATAATAATAATAATAATAATAATAATAATAATAATAGTATACTCGGATTTGTTATGTGCATGGCAAGTTAAAAATGAAAATATGGTTCCGTGTTGGAATCATTTTGTGTTAAATTTAATCAACGACTGTATAATCAATCTGAGATCCCATGAGTTTAAAGGAGGACCGGCATGGCTAAGCAAAGTTGATGTACGTCTAAAATAATTACGATTACCGAAAAAAACATTTCTCTAAGTCAACTCGTTTTCGAGGTATTTGGTCTCCGTTTTCGTCTACTAGTGTGTGACGTCACACTGGCCTAGCCACTCACCCCCGATAGAAGCGGCAGTGTAATATCGCACGGCAGCAAACGTTCATTCTTACATCTGACAAGCAATAAGCGCCAGCATAATCAATTTTTGCATACATAGAGCAGAATATTTGCTTTAAAGTATGCCGCAAACAGAATTGAATTATGTTGTTTAGGGGCTTGCCAATATAATTTAATATAAAACACATGTGTTTTAACTTTTGCCTCCCGCACCGACTGCCTTGCGCTCATCGTGTTTAGTGCGAGACCGGCAGGTTTCTTCCCCCCTCGCCACCGGATGGTCCATAATAAGCACAGGGCTACCCTAAGAGGCTAGTCGTAAAACGTGAAAGTTCATAGCATTTTTATGAGAATCGAAACCAGCAAGCAAACCATGGTCCATGGTGCAATAATGCCAATACATGAAAAGGGCAATATTGAATTTGATGAGAATTTTGTGCATAACAGTTTGAGTAAATCGTGCAACAGAGGAACAGGGAACAGGGTTAGTTTTGTTATGCAGTCGCCACTTGCTCGCGCCGTGAATAATTTCGGAAACAGCCGGTAGCGAGTGCCGAAGATTCCCGGTGAGGCCCGAACCACATTGCACAAATGGCAAGTGGAGTGGAAGCGAGGAGACAAAAGTTAAAAACGCGTGTTATTTTTCATTAAATAATTGCCAAGCCGCTAAGAGACATAATTCCAATCTGTTTGCGGCATGATCGTGCACGAATATTCTACTGTACATATACGCATTTTGGTTATTCTGCCATTCAGTGCGCGAAAGATATTAAGAAGAACGTTTACTGCCGTGTGGTATTATATTGTCGCCTCGATCATCTTCTAGTGGCTAGGCCAGTATGTCGTCACACGCTAGTAGACGAAAAGGCGTGCGCACAAACGGCAGGTACCATGCTGACTGACAGCTCTAATGCTGGCACATATTGTCGTTAAATAGTATCTAGAATACTATATTAAAATTTACCAGCACCATGTCAGTCCTCCTTTAAGCCTTGGATATAGGCCTAGTATCTTAAACATAAACATTGTATCCACTGGGATGGGGATAGATCCCCGGTCTTCAGAGCTGTCCGGGCGATCGGAATGAATGCTGCAACCAACTGAACTTTGCAGTCGGCATATATTTTGTAAGTCATATATTTTTTTATTACTGGTGTATGATAGTGTTACTATAATCATATACAGACAGTGAAAACATTGTAGCAACTACACTCAGAAAAAATCAATCAAAAGAGGCCTACCTACATTCACGCAAGAAAATCAAATTCCGTACAAGCAGTATGCCCTCTGTCCACATGACTTTGTAAACGTATTATTCTATATTTTGTTATTGCCTTTCTAGAAAAACGTGGTACGCTGAGTATCTGAAGTAGTTTTGGCTGATAAACGCAATAAATTAGTCTACAGCTGCCCCTCTCCCCTCCAGCGGCAAGCCAATCTCTCGTGACCAAAAAAATATATTCTCAAGGCCATGCATCGTACATAAAGCTGGCTCAAACCTTTTTTATTGTGACAATCAAAACCGTTGTAATTACAAACAAAAGATGAACGAGAATCATTAGTACCTTATGAAATACGATTAGTCCTAATAAAAATATATCAACCTTGATGAAACAGACAAAGAGACAATGTTCAAATGTTCAAACGTAATTATCAAAACTTGAAGATATATTCCCTCAAAATTGTTCGAGCACCGATCACTCATTAATTGTTTTCTTTACATTTAAACAGTCACGCAATGCAATCGAACTCAAAAGTCGAAAGTCGCTTTGTACCGCACAGATTACCGACTGTTATTTATGGCGAATCTATCGCCTAGCGTACAGAACAATAACTAACTAGTGCTGTAGATTCGAGTCGCTGGCTCGGCGGATCACATAACGTCGATAAAACTGGCTTGAAAGAGTTCAGTGTTTTCCTGACAGAATGCGCAACGTAAAAACCGGATATTGAGGGATGTGTGTTTGTGTTTGTGTGTGTGTGTGTGTGTGTGGGTTGGGTTGGGGGGGGGGGAAATTTGAAGCGACCATGGTCACAGCTGCGACAGCGCGCCGGAGAATCGAGAGGCGATGGCGAGTGAGTCATTGTATCCATTTACAAGCGTCAATCTCCCCCACCCCCCTCTTCATGGCCCGAACATCACACATCGCTCGTATAAAAAAGAACATGCGAATGAAAGGTCCTTTGAATGACAATGGATTTTTGATTGGATATTGCTTTACGTCTCATATTTATGCAACTTGGCTAATCGAGACGAAGGCAGGGACGTAAGGGATGACGCGGGGGGACAAGGGGTGGACAGGCCTGTGCTGGTCAGAACCAGCCACAAGCATATGGGGAGGGCAGGGGTTCCCCCACGTCGTGGTCGTCTCCGTCTGTGTCATCATCCGTCCGTGTTGTCTTTGTCGTCGCCGTCGGGGAGGTAGTCAAAGGGAAGGGGTTCCCCGACGACGACCCATAGCTCGCCATTAGTTTCAGGGAGTGAAACTCCCCTATTTACGGGCCAAACCGCGAGAAGGTGTCGAGTTGGAATTTGAAGGCCCAATGACAATGGAGATTGGAGCAAAGCAGAATAACTATTATCGATTTTTGAGACGGGAAGGAATGTTGGATTTTACTCCACTACTATGTCTTTACGTATTGGTAGTAGTCTGTCTGTCCAGATAAATTACTAAATTATTAAATCACGTCTCAATAGTAGAATGTAAATGAAGGAAATAAGGTTTATGGTCAACGCTTGAGATTGAGATAACAAAAGATAGCGAGCGGGTGAAGAAAAGAGAAAGAAAAGAAACTACTTGTGCATCTCATATTTATTCATTGTCCACTCAGTTACAACAAGCAGTGGCATTTATTACGGAATTTTGTGCAAAATACAGAAATAACAATGCCAATTGTCAAACCTAGCTGTGTATAAAGCCTGGGCTTTGGGAGCCCCCCCCCCCCCCCCAAGCCAATAGAAAGGGTTATAGCGAGCAACTATTAGGAAAATTACTTAACCTAACCAATAATACCTAATAATCAAGAAATAAATAACTAAAATATCAACAATCAAGTTTGTGTTCAAATTTAACAAAAAGGTATTTTTTTTTATAATAATATACCGATAGGCCCAAGATTTAACCTCTTTAATAACATAATGCCAATTATATTTATTATTAAAAAATAGTATTGCTCTAAACGAAATTAGTTCAACTCACCGATTAAAAGTTTAATGAAATTGAGAAGTAGATAAATCTCACTTTAAAATGTTTGAAACTCAGTTATGCCCTATGAATGTCAACAGGTGTGATGATCTCAGTTGTAACTTGAATATTGCCGCCCAGCCTCTACTCGTTAGCGAGTTTGGGTTTGTTATGTTGGCAATGCGCACGGCGCAATGCATCCTGGGACTAGTGAGACTGACTAGCAATGGAGGCTAAGCCTAGACCTGTGGCGTGCTTATAACTTGTACTGTTCTGCATCTTAATTAACAAAGAACTCATTCCTAAATAACCAGTGTGTTACAATATTATTACATGGATAATATTACAACAGGAGCATTAAAATAAATGTGAACACAATTAACCAAAATAGTGAAGGCCCCAAACTGAATATTACAAAACTATCATTAATTGAATTAATGAAATTAATTACATAAATCTCAATAAAAAGTGTACATCATCACAAAATAGTCGACTACTTGGGTATCAAATGAAAGCTCATTTTATTAATAATTAATGTATGACAACATATTATATTGAATTAATTAATTAATCATCTAATTAATTGCATTTAAGGGGAAAAACACTTTAATTTTTTTATAATAATTATGAATAGGTAGGTACCTAAACCTCATACCGATTGTCAAAAAAATTTCCCACTTTAATAACATTATGACAGTTTAAAAAAATTGTTATGGCCCCAAACGAAGTTCTTACAACTTACATGATTAATGAACATTAGAATAAGCTAAATGTTAATAAAATGTTTGACATTCACGTGCCACAGTCAACTAGCGAATCAAATAATAGCCAATTGTATAATAACTAAGAACATGGACAACATATTATATTTATGTTTATTAATATGCTATCCATTAATGACACATTAATTATATCATACTGCTTTTTACATAACATCCACGCTCTTTGGTATGTTTACTCAATGAAACATTAACCCAGTGTCGGGCTTCAAACGAAATACCTACGAAAATGACCATAAACATGGACAGATGAATTTCAATTTGGGCCATTACAATTTGTATTTGGCATAATGTTATTAAAGTGGGTAGATCTTTTAACAATCGGTAGAGTTTTAGGTACCTACCTATTCATAATTATCACAAAATCAAAAAGTGTTTTTCAACCTCCAATGCAGTTAATTAGATGATTAATAATTTAATTAAATATATTTTGTCATATTTTATTATTAATAAAGTAAGGTTTCATTTGTTACCCAAGTCGACTATGTTGTGATGATGTACATGTTGATGAGGTTTTTTTTTGAGATTTTTGTAATTAATTTCATTAATTCAATTAATGATAGTTTTGTGATATTCAGTTCGGGGCCATCACTATTTTGGTTAATTGTGTTTACATTGATTTTTAATGCTCCTGTTGACATTCGTAGGGCATAACTGAATCTCAAACAAAGTGAGATTTATCGAATTCTCAATTTCATTAATCAATTAATCTGTGAGTTGAACGAATTTTGCGTGGAGCCATACTATTTTTGATGAATTGGCATTGTTATTAAAGTGGTAAAATCTTAGGCCAATAGGCATAGTTTTAGGGACTATGCATAAGAATAAAAAATTCAAAAGTGGTATAATTTAACTAAAATGTAATTCATTGGATGGTTAATTAATTAATTAAAAATATTTCCGTATATATATATATTTCGGGTAGTCCGTGTGGTTTTATTATTAGTTACTAAGTTTATTAGTTACTAATAATAAAACCACACGGACTACCCGAAAATACAATGTCTGCATATTCAATCCGTGAAAGTCTGCGATATAACATATATATATATATATATATATATATATATATGATAAAAACAAGGATTTTGGGTAAAACCGCGTCGAAAATAAGATGAACCAGGGCAGAACCTGGGCGTCCACCGACGTTTCGTCTGTACTACGTCAGACATTTTCAAGGTTGACTGTGACTCTACGGAGGTTGGAGTCACAGTGGTTGGCAAGCACGCAGCGCCCGCCTTATAAAGCCTCGGCTGAAGGTGCGGGGTGGCGAGGTTATATAAAAAATAGGTGCGGGGCGGCGATGTCATATTGATAAAATTAATTAATTAACCTATTCAGCCAAATCCATCAGAGGTGGTGCAAATTTCAGATTCCATTATTCCAAGCACGAATAACATTTCAAAAGACAACCAATCAGGCCCTATGACAAGAAGCCGGACTAAAAAGGTTTCACTACAGTAAGCTGTGCTATTTTGTTTCTCAATTGCCACCATCCGTATATATTTTATCGATATGACATCGCCGCCCCGCACCTATTTTCTATATAACCTCGCCGCCCCGCACCTTCAGCCGAGGCTTTATAAGGCGGGCGCTGCGTGCTTGCCAACCACTGTGACTCCAACCTCCGTAGAGACACAGTCAACCTTGAAAATGTCTGACGTATAGTATATATATTTTATTATCCTTGCAAATATGTGGTTACATGGTGGCAAGTTCCTAAAATTAACATTTTTAAAATTGTACAAAAATATAACATTCACATTCATTTTTCTTCATATATCTTATAGGTATTACATCTAAGACACCATCATCAAAGCAACATCAAACATCAATGAAATCAAATCTACATCAGATCCAAATCAATATCCTCCAAACACCTTCTAAACATTTTTACCGAGGATTCCTCAACAGCTGCTGCTGGCAATTGATTCCATTCTACAATTGTTCTATTTAAAAAAGACCACTTCCCAACATCCTTCTTTTTTAGTTTACATTTCAATTTCAGGTCATGGTCTTTCCTCCCTTTGTATAATCCTTTTTCAATTTTATTGCTTATCTCATTCCATCCCTGTATTCCATTCATAGCACGAAACAGGTTGCACAGCCTGTTTCTCCCTCTCCGTAATTTTAAAGAATCCCATCCTAAACCTTCTATCATTTCATTTACAACTGTCATACGTTCTTATCCTCCTTCCCTTGGAATCAGTTACCCATCTCCACCTTTTGACCTTCCCAGTTACTCTCCTTGCTGCTAATCTCTGTACTTTGTTTAGGGCTTTGATATGACCGTCCTTATAAGGGTCCCATATAGCACTTGCATATCCAATATTGGTCTTATAAGAGATTTATATGCTTTATCCTTAATTTTTGTGTGAACCCCTTGTAGCTGCCTCATTACAAAATTTAGAGCTTGTATTGACTTTTTACTTACATATTCCACATGATGCCCCCAATCCAAATTGTTATCTATGCACACTCCCAAGTATTTGTAATTGATGACAACATCTAGTGTTTTACCACACAGCTTATAGTTATTTCCGCTTTTTTCTTGCTCTATTAAATGAAATAACCTTACATTTACTCACATTTAAACCCAATTTTTTATATCTACCCATTTTTCAATTACTGTTAAATCTTCTTTAATTATAAGAACATTCATCGTCCTTTATTTCCCTATATAACACCCCATCATCCGCAAAAAGTCGAATTTTGGATTTTATTCCTACTTGTATGTCATCTATAAATATAATAAACAAATTTGGTCCTAGCACACTGCCTTGAGGTACTCCTGAAGTGACATTAATCTCTTCAGAAATTACATTTCCCACTTGACTCTTTGAGTTCTATTTCTCAGAAATTCCCCAACCCAGTTCACAATTTTATTATTTCTTATTTTGTTTCCAAATTTCTCCATTAAAAGCTTATGAGTTACTTTATCAAATGCTTTTTGAAAATCTATAAATATTGCATCAATCCTACCATTATTATCAAGTGTGTCAGCTATGTCCTGAGAAAAACCTGTTATCTGAGTTTCACAAGAATAACCCTTCCGGAACCCATGTTGTGTACTTGATAATCCTTCTCCATCTTCAATAATGTTCTTAATCTTCACATCCATAATCCTCTCCATTATTTACACACTGAAGACGTAAGACTGACAGATCTATAATTACCTAGTCGTCCCTTCCCCCACCTTTATAAATTGGAACAACTATTGCTTGTTTCCACTGATCTGGCAGTTTTCCCTGATTTATAGATGTCTGGAATAATTTCTTGAAGTATGGCACTATTCCCCATCCAGCTGCTTTAATAAATATATTAGTTATTCCATCTGGCCCTGGAGATTTATTTTATTAAGTTTTCTAATAACACTAATGATATCATTATCAGTTATCACTACCTCACTATCATCCCAATCATATTTTACTTTTCATATCCCCCAATACCTTCAGTAGGCATATGGAAAATAACCATAGTATTGACTAAGAGCCTCCGCCTTCTCTCTGTCCCTTATGTATTAATTTTCTATTTTCATCAACTAATGTGGGCAAATCTACGTGTCTCTTTGGCTATTACATATTTATACATACTATTCCAACTTTCTTGCCGGTTTGTTCATTAAACATACTCTCCAAATATTTATTCTTTGCATCCTTCTTTAATTTATCTAATTGATTCCTTAGCTCCCTTATTTTATTCTTGACTAACCTGAATTCCGCATTTTATTATTAAGTTTTCTTATTTTTACTTTTAATCTCTTAACTTCTTTAGTATAAAAAATCGGATCATTATTTAATTTAATAACTCTCTTTGGTACCAGTTTTTCTCTCAATTCATGACAAACTTTAACAAATGTATTCCATATAATATCCAAATCATGCCATTCATCTTCATTCCAACTATCAAATCGTTTTTCAAATTCCCTTTTAATAGCTTTTTATCAGCTTATAATATTTCATTTAATTTCTGCCTCCAATCTACAACTTTTACCAAACTCCACTCCAATTTCTACAATAGGCACCTTGTGATCACTTATTCCGTCGATTATTTCCGTCCTTATCCACATAGAATCAGGACGAATCAACACGACATCTAAAATATTATCTAATCCATGTTTGCTTAGTCTCGTACCAAGTTCAACTGTTTGAGTAAACCCTTCTTCCATTATTTCCGATATTATTTCTTGTTTCTTTCCACCACTTATGGTACCAGCTTCCCATATTACTTGTGGCAAATTTAAGTCCCCAGCTATAATACAATTTGGTACATACTAATCTGCTTGACTCTTTCTCTCAGATTCTCAAGACATTCCAAACCTCCGTTTGGTGGGCGATAAATAGCTATTAGGTTGACAATTAAATTACTCCCTAATCGTAATCTCATACCATCATTTCATGGAAATCATCTACCCATTTAATGACTCCTTCAACTCCATTCTTAAGTCCAATCATTATCCCTCCCCCATGTCTATTTCTATCTCTTCTATGCAGAATGTATTTTTCAATTGACAACTCGCTGTTGAGGAATCCTTGATCCAACCACGTTTCAGTAACCACTACTACTGAAGGTTGATAAACCTCCAATTAAGTTCGAAAACTTTCAATTTTGTTGCATATAACTGCGGCAATTGACTACCATTACAGTGAAACCTAATACATTAGCATTTATGGCAGATTCAGAGATATGTCTGATACCAATATTCATGCTCATCTTTCCACTAATATTTTGAATAGCCGAATCATAATTTTATAATTTTTATAAAAGTCACAGTATTTGAAATCTGATTGCTATCATGTAACACTTCTGTAATGGTATTAAAGTGACCACTCATTTCAATCAGTTTTCCGATTGTACATCTCCGCTCACAGATTGCCCCTGCATTCTTTGTACTAAGCCCACATACATATCAGTTAGTACATCACAACCTCTGAAGTTAGGGTGAAGGCCATCCTTCCCTAAACAATCGTTTTTCATCCAGAAGTTAGGATCTACAAAAACACCACCTAGTTCCTCCACTACCAATTCAATTTCATCATTTAACTTATTAATATCATCTATACTCATGTCAGATCTTTGTACTATTCCCACCATTCCGAGCTTTGAACGTGGGTATTTTGTTTTAATACATTTAAAAGGTCCCAGGTTTCACTTATAACATTATTGTTTTTACCCAGCCCCTTATACTATTTGTCCCTACATGACATATGACATTGGGAAAGTTGTCTACAATATTGTTGCAATGCTGATTCTTTATCATGTTCGTCATTGATCCATCCTTATCCCCGGTCTACAATCAACAATCCACTTTTCCTCTCTTTTTCTAGCAATCTTCTGTATGTTGTATAACATTGAATCACCTAAAATCAGGGTCTTTTTTCTCAGTAAACTTCCTTTCTCCTAATGTATGTGTATCACACAAGCCTTCAGATGGTACAGAGTGTATATTATTTATAAACTCTACTCCAGTTATAAATCTTAATTGTAATACCTGTACTATCAAAAACACGATAAATTAAAGTACAGACGAAACGTCGGTGGACGCCCAGGTTCTGCCCTGGTTCATCTTATTTTCGACGCGGTTTTACCCAAGATCCTTGTTTTTATCCTATGACGGGCCGCGAAAACCTACAACAATCCATATATATTATATGTTTAGATTGGAGAAGGGTTGACAGGTTGGGAAAGCATAGAGAACATAGAGCCCAGCCTGAAGGGCTGGGGGCAACAAAACTTTTCACCTGCTGATGACGGACAACTGCAGCTAATTTAAAGTTGTTACCTTAATCCACGACGCGTTTCGTCCTTCTGGGACTCATCAGGCGGGTGGTGGCCACTAAAAATCAGCTAACTACATGCAAACAAAACTCACAACACATAACCAAAACTGTGGTAGGGCCACGCAAGAAGTAAATACTGCAAGCATGTTGTCATCATCAGCAAGGTTACTTCACACACCATTCATACTGGGGCACACAGTCAGCACAGACAGTAAGGGGGCTTCCCCAGGGCCGTTTTAAGTAATGATGACAACATAGGCACGAATTTTGGCGGCGCCCTCCCCCCGCCCCACTACCATGTTTGGCAATGTAATCTTTTAGAGAATCACTGATTACCAACGTCCCCGGATCTTTATTGAATACAAAAATGTAGCATCCTCATTCTCATTCATTTAACAGTTTTTTTCAGCGATTTTTCCGAGTATGAAGTTTATAAGACGTTTCCGACTTCTTGTGTATATTTTTTATTATTTTGAACGGCGATCGCCACAGCCTCGCTTCTCAATGATGCCGGTAGTATAGTTATAACTTATCAGAGCCAGGGCGGATCCAGGGTAGGAATATGACCCAAGTAAGAAACCGAGCATACAAAGTGTACTTCTATGAAAAGGGGACCAATCAGAGGGGTTTGGTGGTCACCCCCCGAACAATAGCGCCGCAGGTGAAATTTCTGAAAACCACGTATTTTAAAGTGTGTTTCCTGCTCTTTAGAAAAAGTAATGGACCAGTTAGTGATACTTCATTTTATAGTCTTTTTGTTTTGGCGGCGCCAGGCGCGCCAAATGTATCGGGGCGCCCTAGGCACGTGCCTAGTTGGCCTATTGGGTAATACGGCCCTGGGCTTCCCTCCCAACTCTGGTGCTCGGGAGACAAGAAATCCATGACTTACCCTGGATTCGAACCAGGACCCTTGGCAACAAGAGAAAAGCTGCCCCTCCTGCTGTTGCTGGGCAAGGGTGCCTCTTCATTCATACTAAAAGAAAAGGTTGGAAGGGGGAAAAAAAAGAGCTAGGAAGGGAGACTCTGGTGCTTGGGCGACAAAAGAACCATGTCTTACCCTGGATTTGAACCAAGACCCGTGGCAACGAGAGAGGCTGCCCTACTAATTGTGACTGGGATTCGAAAACGAAAGGAAACAAGACTACAAATTGCAAGCTCTTGGCTGTAGCACAGGTACACGTGCTATACAAGCTCTTGGCTGCAGGTGAAGAGGTTGAAGGAAAAGACGAGTAGGGTCTAACAGGTTCATCACCTGCTAGGCCCCCCCAGCAGGACAAGGAGTCACACTTGTAATGAACAAGGAAACACGGACCCACCAGAGGGTGTAGAGTAGGCTCGCCCATCTCGACCCCATAGGTGAAGAAAGATGGAAAGTGATAGGTGTCAAAAGACTTGGTTGTTCAATAAGTTTGGAAAAGGCCAAATGGCTAGTTTAGTTTAGATTGGAGAAGGGTTGACAGGTTGGGAAAGCATAGAGAACATAGAGCCCAGCCTGAAAGGCTGGGGGCAACAAAACTTTTCACCTGCTGATGACGGACAACTGCAGCTAATTTAAAGTTGTTACCTTAATCCACGACGCGTTTCGTCCTTCTGGGACTCATCAGGCGGATGGTGGCCACTAAAAATCAGCTAACTACATGCAAACAAAACTCACAACACATAACCAAACCTGTGGTAGGGCCACGCAAGAAGTAAATTCTGCAAGCATGTTGTCATCATCAGCAAGGTTACTTCACACACCATTCATACTGGGGCACACAGTCAGCACAGACAGTAAGGGGCTTCCCTCCCAACTCTGGTGCTCGGGAGACAAGAAATCCATGACTTACCCTGGATTCGAACCAGGACCCTTGGCAACAAGAGAAAAGCTGCCCCTCCTGCTGTTGCTGGGCAAGGGTGCCTCTTCATTCATACTAAAAGAAAAGGTTAGAGATAGGAAGGGTGGAAAGTCACAACACAGCACAAATATGTTATATCGCAGACTTTCACGGATTGAATATATATATACTGCATATATATATATATATATATATATATGCAGGACATTGTATTTTCGGGTAGTCCGTGTGGTTAAAATACAATGTCTGCAATATATATATATATATATATAAAACAGACATTGTATTTTCGGGTAGTCCGTGTGGTTTTATTATTAGTTCCAACGTTTCGGGCAGTTCTCCCTGCCCATCTTCAAGGAAATTTAAAACATAAACCAATATCAAAACAAACAAAACCTTACTTCTTAACAAACACTGCAACTGGATACAAAGACAAAATCAAAAAGCTTAGAAACATAGGTACTAATGACAACATATTATGAACATCCAGATATTTTAAAAACTGTGAAGACATCAACACACTATTGCTTTTTAGATGACGTCAGCGTACGAGTAGATGGCTCAAGGGGTTCTTGTTGAGTTTTCTTCCTCTTGTCAACTCTTGTTGTCGGAGGTGGACGGCCTAAAAACATGTCCACAGGGAGAGCTTTTGGTTGAATATGACAGCCTTGCAAAACATGTTTCCATGTGGCTGGAAGTCTTTTAGCATCGTCCCGTGTGTTCATGTTGTGTTTCCGTTTCTCCATCTCCACCGCCTCTCTTACGATTCGGGGCACTTCATGTTCCACTTTGGCTAAGGTTTTAGCTTCATCAAAGTTAATCCAGTGCTCCTTGTCGAAAGCATGTTGGAAAAGAGCTGAGGTGGTTTCCATACGTCTAACTGCAACTCTATGTTCGTCGATGCGGACAGATATTTTGCGGTTAGTTCTTCCTACGTAAGTCTTTTCGCAGCTTCCACACGGAATTTCGTATATACCATGGGACTCGTTAGAAATGGTGTCTTTAGCGTTAAGTAAAATAGATGAAATCTTCCGATCCGTGCTAAAAACAGTTCTTATATTCTGTTTTTTGAGTAAACGGCTTATTTTATCAGTGGTTCCTTGGACGTAAGGCAGAAACGCAGTTGATCGGGGTTCATCTTTTGGAATATCTTGATCAACAGGTTTACTCGATGTTTTATGGAATGCTCGAGCAATTGTGTTGGGGGAAAATCCGTTAGAGAGTAAGGTTTTGTTTGTTTTGATATTGTTTTATGTTTAAAATTTCCTTGAAGATGGGCAGGGAGAACTGCCCGAAACGTTGGAACTAATAATAAAACCACACGGACTACCCGAAAATACAATGTCTGCATATTCAATCCGTGAAAGTCTGCGATATAACATATATATATATAATATTATTTACGTGTTAAATAATCTTATATATATATATATATGTGTGTTTTTGGATATTTTCGTGGCCGATATGAATTAATGAACTAGGTTTTTCGGTTATAATGCCACGTTTATTCACATTAGGCCTAATGTGAATAAACGTGGCATTATAACCGAAAAACCTAGTTCATTAATATATATATAGATAATATATATATATATATATATATATTATTTACGTGTTAAATAATCTTTGAAAAATATTTTCCACATATTATTTACGCGTAAAAAAGCTTTCGTTTGATACCAAAGTCGACTATGTCGTTTTTATTTTGTACATAAAATTTAGATTTATGTGATTAATATTCTATATTTGAATTATTTGAATCAAGAGAATATAGGACATGTGAAAATAGGCGGTATTTTGAAAATAACGTCGACTTCCAGCAAATAGCTGTTTTCTTGATCGTTTATTAACCGATCGGCTTGAAATCTTCAGCAATAAAATCGTGAAGGTTTTCTATAAAGCCCTCTGGTGGCGGATTTTAAGAAAATAGATACATTTATCTAGCATGATTTTTTTAATATGGCATCATTTTCACAAAATACTGTTTCACGCGCTGTTTCATGGAACTTTAAAAAATACCCCCAGACACTTATTTCAGAAAACTTGACTATCGCCCTGAATTGATGAATTTGCTCTTCAACCCATTCAACAAAATTGTTCTATCTCTAACCGTTTAGGAAAAAACAGCTATTTCCCAGGCATTGTTTTGCGTTTTTTCGTTCTACTGCAGTCCGCTAGGTGGCGTAGGCTCTGCGAAAAAGTCGTGAGACGATTTCGTGTTCGAGAGAGTGTTTTGTGGAATTTGAGGGGAGGTAAACTGACAGTATCTTGTTACGCGTAGCAAGCCTGGCCAAGAAATTTCCGTCGTAAAATCTATACCAGCACCGGGATTTGAGACAAGGACCTTGGTGCATTGGATTGGAAATATGCATTAAGGACACCATTTATCATATTATTTTGTTCCCTACCAAGTATTATCTAAATAAAAATAATATGTTTGTTGTTCTTGTTTGTTGGAAGTAGTCTATACTATTTTTAAATGTTCTATGCATTGTGTTTATGGTTAGTGGTGATACTATGTTGTTTATTTTCCTTTTAAAGAAAACGAATCTTTGGCGGGATTAATCACTTTGATCGGACCTCATTTATCATATTCGTAATTATTTATAAATTATTATTCTTGTGATGTAGGTACAAGTAAACTATTTTTAAATATATCATTAATTATTTACATATTATGTAGAGTTAGTGTTAACGACGATACGTTTCACCAAATATAACCTGCCGCCCACCCTGAGAAACCCGCGGGGGTCGATGAACGGCTTGAGAGTGGAGAGTCGAGAAGACACAACGGTCTGGTTGACAAGATGTTTAAGCTCGTCAGCGTTGTAATGCTTCTGAGTGAGCCGCACAAACAAATTCATTGCGTCATCAAGCTCAGACGGAAGGAGCGGCCCGGTGGGCAACGGAAGGCGTGCGCGGCGGGCGAGAAGAATTCTTGAGAAACGCACCACATGGCCGAACACGCGCTTCGCTTTCAAGAGCATAGAAAAGCTTTGCAGCTTAACAAGCAAGGGATCAACGACGGGGTCATTACTGATCAAGACAGTAGGGGACGATTTGAGCTCGGGCACGTCGTGAGTGGGGTCGAACGAGGTGACCACGGAGGGCCACGTGGAAGAGGGAGAGCGCATGAACCCATTGAGCCACAAAGGGTGCCCTAACAGTTCTAAGGGGAGCAACCCCCGCGAAGCACAATCAGCTGGGTTGTCTTCAGAGCGCACATGCGCCCAGCTGGTGGGAGAGTTGCTCACGAGAATTTCGACTGCCCGATCGGCGACGAAAGTCTTGAGTTGGTACGGAGGGTCACGTTTCAGTCGACGCTCTGGACTATGAAAGTTCTGAAGAGCGACGTTGCGGTTATAACCTGGCGTTTTACAATCAGGCTTGAAGGGGAGAGAAACCGAGTAGCGACCAGAGGTGTCGCGAGAGTGAGTATGAAGAAAATGCTCTTCAGCGAGCATATCCAGTGGGTCTGATGAGGTGGGTCGAGACACTTCTTCAGACTCGCAGAAAAGACAGAGCGTGCTATCCAAAGGAGGGTTGGCGACCGTGAAAAAAGAACATGAGGGGCCAGAGGACGGTTTGATAGTGTTGACTGGTCCTAGCAACACCCATCCGAAAACCGTATTGAGTGCGGCTGGCCTACTACCCCGGACTGAGTCACCATTCTTGCATAGATTGTATGAGTAGAGATCTGCGCCGATGAGGAAATCAATAGCGCCAGGCACATTGAAACGATCGTCCGCAAGATCAAGATCACGAACGTTCTAGGATGTCAATGGACACCGAAGACGTAGGCAGATTGCCGGCAATAGAGGAGAGAACGTGAGCATTGACATCGATATTCGTTTGAGTAGAGCGACGGGGTGCGTCTCTACAACGTACAGTCCCGAGGACACTAGTGGATGTGCATCCAACACCTGAGAGTTGTGAAGTGGCAGGTTGGATCTTCAAACCTAACCTTTGCACTAGCGAGTTAGTGATGGCTGAGACCTGTGACCCAGAGTCTATTACCGCACGGAAAGGTTGCAAAATCCCATTAGCATCGCTGATGAGCGCGCAAATCGTGCCCAACAGGACAGTTTGATGCGTGGGATTCGAAGTCTGGACTTGACATGAGAGAGCTTGAGACGGCTGCTGACTTGGGCCTGAGGCGTGAGTCACTTCCTCAACAGAGGAGGGGGTGGAGTCCGTGTGAAGCATTGAATGGTGCTTGTTGCTACGGCACACAGAACACGAACTTTTAGACGCACACTGAGAACGCATGTGCGCACACACACAACAACGAACAACAACACAACAACAACAACAACACAACACAACAACAAGCGAACAACGTTTTAATCGTCGCAAGGTGTCATAGCGTTCATTGACAGCTTGACCTCGAAAAACATCGCACTGATGCAAAGTGTGTGTTGACTTACAGAGAGGGCACGCAAAAGGAGAGGAGACCACATTAGCGTGAGATGAGTCATGACTAATGTGTCTCGTACTAGAGTTCGGAACAGGTGCGGACGATACTAGAAAAGAATTAACCTTCTTAGAGGGATGAGAACTCTTCGGTGACATAGTCGAATTTTTGCCGACGGCGCAAAGCTCCATAGTGCGAGACTGCTGTTCCAAAAATTCGATTAACGATTTATAATCAGGAGCTGAGTTAGAACAATGCTTAGTTTCGAAAGCTTTCCGAGAAGAGGGATCGAGATTGGCTAACGATAAACATAGCAGCAGAAAATCGCCTAAATCCGGAATATCTAGTGCTTTCAAAGCTTCAACCGAATTACGATGGACTTTGAGGAAGCTTTGAAGTCCTTCATAGGACGAAGTCTTGAGAGGAACAAATTCTAGTATCTTCTGAACATAGACGCTGCCTAGAAGTCTCTTGTTTTGATAACGTGAGATAAGAGCATTTAATGCAAGAGGATAGCTTTCCTCACAGATTTGAAACTCAGAGATAATAGCTAGAGCTTGTTCAGACAACGAGGATTTGAGGTAATGCAGCTTCTGCACATTACTTAGAGATGTGTTTTCGTCTATCAGAGACTTGAACAGGGAGTAGAACTTGGGCCATTTGCAAATGTCACCCGCGAACTTAGGGAGGTCAATGACTGGTAGAGATGTGAGATTTCGCAGAGATGGGGGCAGCCCCGTGTTGAGTCACACTGACGGGCTGAGTCAACTTAACAGCCGCGAGGAACCTAGCTTTTGCTGCGTACAGAACTGTTTCAAAACTGTCTTGAACCTTGTCGATTTCGGTAGGTCTCGCCGTGTCTTTTAACTGCGTGTTGATATCGGAAATTGACATTTGGATGTCTTGAAAATCAGACTCCAACTCAGAGAGCTTGTCGAACCGAGGCCTACACGAATCGACATCTCCGGGTTTAATCTTGGAGAACGCGTCGTGAGTTCTCTGAACGCTTGCAAAGACAAATTCACGACGAGCTACCAAACGTTTCTGTTGTGCTTGTAACTCTTCCATGGTGAACGATAGGTACAAGTACCAAACGGAGAACAAACGACAAAAAACACGGAAGAGAACAATTCAAAACAGTGAGCACGGTTTATTAAATAAACACACGAGACAATAATAAACCAAGCGATGACGTGAACACAAGGAGAGAAAGAGCAGTTACGTATATTGACACGTCATTGCATACAGTGTATGAGCAAAAACGATGCGTGTATAAAATCACGCGAGACGAGAGCATGAAACAAAAGAAAAATCACTAATTTAATATGTGCTTTAGAAACAGAGAAAAAACACATACAAGAAAGAAATCGAGAAACAATTATGCAAAGAAAATCAGACGTTGAATGCCTGAGAACGAACCAACGATATCCAGCGAGAGATATCGTGACGCCAGAGAACGTGAACAAAAGCACGAGATATACAAAAATACACAGCAACTTTAGCGAATAAGTACAAGACAACGAGAAAACAAATGATGAAAATCCAAAATGAAAGAAGAAAAGTTTGCATCCGGTTCGGACGGACCAGCGTGTTTAGGCCGAGATGCCTATACCGAGATTTTAAGTGGACTGTAATTATTAGTTTTTTTTTATAGAGCAAAGAGAACAAGGAAGAAATATAGGAAATAAATGCACAAGAGAACTTACATGAAAGCGCAGATACTTCCTGAGACGGGCTGCCCACGACATCGTGCGGTTCAGATGTTGGCGAACTTTCTTGTGACGTGGCGTCGCGACGTCAGTGAAACAGACGTCGTGGGAAAATAGGAAAGGGTAAATAGAGCTGGCCAGTTGGAAGAGTAGAGAAGAGAAACGGAAGAATTGTTCAGAGAACTTAATATCGCAGCAATGGCGAAAACTGCACTCAGAAAACAGTGCAGGGAGTACAAGAGAACTGGTTATGCCCATGTATGGGCGAGAACAAGATAACAAGAGAGCGACCTTTCGGATACGACAGACCGTCGCGAACTGAACTACATATGAATGATATGCGAATACAAACGGAAGATAAGCAGAAAACGAACGTGATTGGCTGACCAAATCACATGACAAAACCGGACAAAACCACTAGAGTCAAAACCAAAATGAAAAGATGAAAAGACAAATACAATGAAAATAGCACTAAACAAAGCGACGAAAATACAAAAAATAATCGTCGCGAACAATTATTTTTATTATTATTTATATTATATTTATATTTTATTTATTATATTATTATTATATATTATATTTATATTATTTATATTTTATTAAGTGTTATGCAAGCAACCATTTTGTCGCTACAGGAAAACACACCCGTTTTTGTGATTGGCGTTTTATAAATAGAGCCAGGTTGAATGTCATGCCTCTAAATGGAAGTCGATTCTTGGGTGAGGGATCTAAGTCATGCCGATTGTGTAACCATGGAGTTATAAATAGTACTGGCGTACTGGAGGCGCAGGTGTGTGGTACTGGTCGGCGGTGTACAAGTTAGCACTTCAAATTGGCAGACATTTTGATTGTTTACTTTGGTAACCAAGGTAACCTAGGGCCTACCACAGTTCATGGTAGCAAAGATTAACCTGTTAGTAGTGGTTACACACACATAACAAAAACTTGTAGAAATACAGCCAAACCTTACACACTCAAAAGGAATGAGATCTAAAAAAAGGGCCAAGCTCATCTACCCTTCCACATAAACGTACAGTGTCCCATAACAGCATCCTCGAAAAGCTTGGCAAAATAGAATTTGCGATTATTAATTTAACGTAATAGTTTATCCAAGTTCTTTTTTTCTAATTAATTTAAACGTAATAACATGCAAATTCTATTTTGCCAAGCTTTTCGAGGATGCTGTTATGGGACACTGTACGTTTATGTGGAAGGGTAGATGAGCTTGGCCCTTTTTTTAGATCTCATTCCTTTGAGTGTGTAAGGTTTGGCTGTATTTCTACAAGTTTTTGTTATGTGTGTGATCTCATTACTTTTTCAAGTTCCATTACAAAATTATTTGCTAAAATATAATATTTTTATCAAAGTTGATTTAAATTCTATGGTATTAGCAGTAACAATATAGGATGTAAAATATCTAGACCCGGATTCATGTACATCCTGGGTATAGGTGGTATAAACCATGGTATAACGACGGTATAAGGACTGGACCCCAATTCTTGAGTTCGTGGGAGATGAGTTGAAAACGCAATTTGAAAACGAAGTCGTTTTCGTTTTCGAAGGAATTGGTATTCTTGAACGGTATCGTGGAAAACGTCATGGGTTGTGAGTTGAAAGCATTGATATTAAACCCCTATAGTAGGCTAGATTAGCAGTCTCCTATACCTCCGCACAGGCGCGAGCGTAGCAAATTGAAGACTCCAACCGGCCCATTTCAAGATGGCGATTTGGTGTTTTAATTTATGCTTTTTTTAATGCAATAAAGTATTTTACTGGATTGTTTGATATGGTTTTAGCTTGTGCAGCATGGTATTAAACAAAAGAACAGACTTTCTGCCTTCCTCTCAAAACATGAAATCATATCCCCTAATCAGCATGGTTACCAAATAGGTAAATCTACTACTTCAGCTATCTTCTCATTTCTCTCCTCACTTCACACCGCACTTGACCAAGGCGACACAGCAATAGGTATTTTTTATGACCTAAGCAAGGCGTTCGATACCATCGATCATGAAATACTTCTTCATAAACTTAACAAAGTGGGGATAAGAGGCAACGCTAATAGATGGGCAGCCTCTTTCCTTTCCAACAGAACACAAGTAGTTACAATCCGCCACTTTTCTAACAATATGCATACTTCACTAACTTCTCACCCACGCCCATTGCCCTGTGGGGTACCTCAAGGCACAATACTCGGTCCTCCATTTTTTCTTTTATACGTAAACGACATGCCTGAGGCTTTTGATTTTGGGTTACTGACTCAGTTGTTGATGACTCGAGTCAGCTATTAACAACTCCGTCACACTCGTCATCAGTGATACTCAACAATCAAACAAACAAGTAGCCAATATGTCAACATTTTGTGAACAAAATCTTCTAACAGCGGGAAAACTGTATATTTAAATTTCCACAGTTGCCTTTCAATCCCCTCCTCTATTCCACTCATTCGTCTTAATTTAAAAACCATTGCCCGCTCATGTTATGTACAATTTTTAGGATTGACAATGACTGAATCTCTAGACTGGGGTATCCACATTGATAACGTCTGTGGTAAAATAAGAAGCGGTTGTTACCTTTCACGTAGAATGAAACCAATCATAGGCCCACAAAACACTCCGTTTAATTTATTTTGCTCACATCCATTCACACATCTCATATGCATTGATCTTTTGGGGTGCATCACCACATGCCAGTAGAGTATTCCGCCTTCAAAAACGAGCCATCCGGGTTATGGCGGGTGCCTCCTGGCAAACATCTTGCAGATATATTTTTCCCAGCATTAAAATACTCACTCTTACCAACTGTCTTATACAATCATGTGCACTATTTGTACGCAACAACCCAAATCTTTTTCCACGAAACTCTGCAACACACTCATATCCTACTCGTTCACACTCTGATATACATCTCCCTACTCACAAAACATCACGCTTCTCCACTAGTCCCTCCTATTTTGTCTCACTATCTATAATAAAACTACCATTGGATATAAAAATGCCCAGACATCGAGTATTTATAAAACAAAACTTAATGCGTGGCTGAAAGAAACCTGTTTTTATACCTTAAATGAATTTATAAACCCGTAACCAGCAACTTGTACCAATGGTATTTTTATAATTTTATACATATGGTACTCTATACTGTACCCATAGTATTTTCCATATTCCATTCCTAATGTAGGCCTACTGTAAACATTAATTTAATTTACTTTTGTAATAATCCACTATGTTGGTTTGTTTGTTTCTCCAAATCCATTTATCTACATTTAGGCTGCTATTCTCATATCAATCCAAGTCATAACTTATGACCTGTTAGTAAGATAGGCCTATATCCACATGTTTAATATTCCATAGTCTTGTACTTCTAATCTATCTCTTCCATGATATGTGTCGCGTACTTTTTATATTGTATATATATTTATTAGCCTATTAATTTTTATACAAATTATTAATTATTTGATTTAGGCCTAGTTTTATAGTTTTCACTATATGTTAATGTACATTTTATTACTTATGTTAATATTAAGAGTTATTCACTTCACTCTGTCTCTCTCATAAGAGGATAATGTGTGTATACTTATACTGTATTGGTCAAGCGAATAAATTACTCTACATCTACTCTACGAAGTGATTGCATAAGGGAATTTAGTAATCATTTGGTGTTAAAGGCTAGTATGCTTACCTGTCAACCTGGCGGCAATCTTGAGAACTATTTGGCCACAAATCGCTCCCATTTGATTAACATGTAACTGTCATTTTAAGAGGCTTC
The DNA here is from genome assembly GCA_024449915.1 of Sweltsa coloradensis. Taxonomy (NCBI): domain Eukaryota; kingdom Metazoa; phylum Arthropoda; class Insecta; order Plecoptera; family Chloroperlidae; genus Sweltsa; species Sweltsa coloradensis. The sequence continues at coordinate 30,428 of JAMZAV010004694.1, read as the reverse complement.
TAATTGTACCGGAAGTGGACCACCGACTGCTGGTCTAGCCAATTATATAGGATGTGTATGGTTGAAAGAGTATCACGAAATCCAAACACTTTAAAAAGATTTGCGTATAGCAAAGAGCTCGAAAAAGTTCTATATTTATTCTAGATGGCAGTGCCTTCATAAACGCGGGCCAATCGAAAGACAAGTTGTATGAAATGATTTGATTGTTGCAATTATGTAAACAAACAGTTTAGCAAGTTCATATCAGATCAATGTTGTGCTGGCATAGGGTTGGCTAGGCTTGTCAAACATGTAATGTAAGTATGAATTTTACTAGTCCTATAGCCAAATGGAACTTTAGACCTACACTTTTGCATTATAAATAATTTTCCACATCTGGGCCTAGGCCAGGGACGGTTTCTGATTTGTTTTATGAGAGTATAATGACACCTTTTCTCGTTCCACACAAAGAAGAAAAATTTAAATGTCCGCTATTTGTTACGTATCGCACTTTCCCGCCTAACTCTGCTTATACCGTCAACAAGTGTCAAGTAACTATGGTTACTTGTTGATTGTATGCCAAGTGTTTAAGGCTTATTTTAAAACCTTTATTTGGAAGCCTTCCAACAAACTTTTTTTTTTTTTTTTCAAAAGAGACTATATTTTTATAACCTTAATGTCCATGTAAAATATGAACATTGTAGTCCCACCCGTCTGGTCAGAATCGCGGGCCGACGTATTAGATGTTAGCAGTAGCAGTAGTAGGCAGTAGCAGTAGCTAACATCCTTAAAGTGATTTTGAGCATGTTTCAAGCCATTTTTTCACCAAGAAGGAATAATCGTACCCCAATAAAATTTGGCATGTGTTGTCAGGTACCTAAATCCCCTCGATTGTGATAGTTTTCAAGTTCACATCACGTTACATGACGGCTGGGTAACACCTCGAAATCACCCCAACTCTGCTTGGTGTATAAGGTGCTTGAGTGTGTAGCGCACCGCGGCTTGGCTGCGGCGCCCTAACGGGCACCTAGATAACAATCAAAATGGCGAATAGGCTCAAAGAAACAAACACGATTGTGGACGTGCTGTTCCATTTGAGCTAGACCTCCTTATCATCCAACTCCATGGTGTAACTATCCGCAAGAGACTCTGCCACATGTCATAAACCATTGTATGCGCCATTCCAGAGCATTGCAAAAACGCCATAATAATGTACAGAATCGTCTTGTAGCAGCACTTCCCAAAAACCGGCCAAAACTCACAGCAACTGTTAATCGGCGTAATTCAGCAGATAACAACTCAAAATTACGGCCTGATATCATTATCAAAGATGATACTTTAAAAACTATGAAAATCATAGATGTTGTTTGTCCATTTGAAAATGGCGCAGATGCGTTCATTTTAGCAAGACACGTAAGGAGGAAAAATACCGGGAGACTGCTAAGGTATTGAATTAGAAGGTACTCTACCACAGTGAATGCCTTATAGTCGGTAGTCTTGGGGGATGGACCAAGAAATGAACGAGTATTGCGCGCCTTAGGTATAAGTAAGAGATGTGCTAAAAATCATGAGGAAGAAAATGGTCAGCAAAACTATCAAGTGGTCTCGAAATATATATGTGGAACACGTGTCGGCATAAGACAATATCAGATTAGAAAGATAGTAAATGATGATCTGTTTTATGTACCGGTACATGGTGATATTTGCTAAGAAGTGCCAGTGGCAGCGCTTCACGACAGTCCGTCGGTGGCGAATACGCTCAACATAGCGCCATCACACCATTCAAGGTGATAAAACCACGGGTGGGAATGAGGTATTCTGAATATCATTATCATGACAAAAGATTTCAGTAAGCCCCACAAATCAAAGCGATTGGCTATAATTGCAAAACACTTTCCACACGATGAACTGTCTCAAAGATACAAATTTTACATTGATAACGAGATCTATGATGAGATCGCGTTTCACGAGGAGTTGATAATTGAAAATACGGACACAAAGGAGGAGTGCGGGAAAGTTACAATCAGCGTGAAACATGCCAGTAAAGACCAGCAATACTTTCAGGTTTGCTCGTCAGCACAAGCAACAATCAACGGGAACATTAGTGTAGTGTCAAGATTATCAGTTGCGTTGACAGACATTCGCCACGATCGAAGAGAGACGAAATGAGTACTCTACTACCTCTGGATTGGGAGAGTCAACTACCTTCCCTGTGAACAATATTGTACATCGTCAAGACAAGGACATCTATCACGGTTCTGTGGTGCAGCACCATCTCGCACGTAGACATCCAGGCTCTCCTGCTGCAAAAACCCAACCAAGTGATCCCATTCTCCGTCAAGTTCTTCACTGCCTTCCAATACAACCCGGAGTATGCAGAGATTTATGAGGAAGACACTCCTTGCGAGTATGACTACGAGAAACGTGAATTATTACCCAGAACTTCGCCACATTCTCTCGGACCACATCCAGGCTATCCTACTGCAAAAACCCAACCAAGTGATCCCATTCTCCGTCAAGTTCTAAAATCACGACGATTTGACGGAGTGCAAGATCCCTGTGAAGAGACAGTTTCAGGACAAAAAACCTGACCATCTTAGTTCGATGACTACCTATATCAAACTATGTCCAGAACCTCAAGCTGATCTTCTAATCATGATTATTGTAATTATGATTGTTTTTATTGTTTTTAATCGTGTATTTGTCTCTGAAAAAAATATTTTAAATAAAATTGAATTATTATTATTATGATAATGATTATTATTTTATTATTATAGTGGTTCTTTATTGTTCAAACAATCTCAGGTACATTTTCGTCCTGGTATACACAAGGCGGGGTGAGGCCCAAGCCCAACAAAAGTTAACATTATAACAGCGTAAAAACATAAGTATAGTACACATAGTATTGTAGACAAATTAATCAAATTAACAAAATAATAATAAAGATGAGTGAGATAACAAAATCAATAAAAGTTTCTATCTATAAAACAAGCAATTGTATGGCAAAATCTTTAAGAGCGAGAGAGAGAGAGAAACAGACAGAGAGAGAGAGAGAGAGAGAGAGAGAGAGAGAGAGAGAGAGATTGATTACTGCAAAAATCTTCTGACTATGTGGCACGTTTGAAGGATGACTGCTTTCTGCATGCTGATGTAGAGATTTGCAGACAGACCCAGGCATTGTAGGCTGGCAGAGAGGGAAGATGGTATGACTCCAGTGGCTGAGATCACGATAGGCACGACAGTAACAGTTTTCATTTTCCAAATTCTTGTTATTTCTTGACTTAAATTTTGATATCTTTCCACCTTAGTGTTCTCGGTGTTCTCAATATTTTTACTCATGGGGATCGAAATGTCAATTAGATATGTAATTCTGTTAGATTTATCGCATAAAATGATGTCCGGTTTGTTGTGGTCTATGGTTTTGTCTGTTATAACCTGTTTATCCCAATACATTATAAATTCTGCATTTTATTATTATTATTTATTATTATTATTATTAATATTTTTATTATTATTATTATTATTATTATTATTATTATTGTTATTTTATTGGATGTATTTCATACAAACTCGGTCAAAACCGGAGCTAACATGTTGTACGGACTTACGTTAAGTACTTCCATGTGTATCTATATTACATACCTACATTATTACTTTGCCTTAACTCTAACTAAAATAAGTCATTTATAAAATTGTAGATGATGTTTTCTTTCTGCTGTGTACGGTCGTGGCCGATTTCTCGTCGCCATCCTAGCATTTGCCCTTCGGACTATGGGAAACCACGAAAACCATGTCAGGATGGAATTCTGTCTCGGAATCTCGAAGTATCATTCTTAGTTTAGAAATTTACGAACTATTCTACACGTGTTGAGTATTACTGCCTTTTGAGTCTCGATGTAAACATTGGGTGGAAGATCTAGTTGTTTAATGCTTTCATTTAGCTTCTTCGGTATGATACCATTAGCCTATATCACGTATGGGATTGTATTTACCTTTTTCTGTTTCCACATCTTCTTGATCTCAATTGCAAGTTCACATTACTTGTCAATTTTTTTCTTCCATGTAGTCTCGACGTTATGGCACATTGGGACAGCAACGTCAATATGGGTAGTTTCTTGATTCTTCTTGTCAATTATAATTATATCCGGTCTGTTGTGATGTATAGTTTGGTCTGTTATAACTGTGCGGTCGTAATATAATTTGAAATCTTTGCTATCTAGTACTTTCTCCGGTTTGTATTTGTAGTAGGTGTGTGTGTATCAATGAGTTGTACTTGATTGCTAGTTTTTGGTGAATAATGTTAGCTACTTGGTTATGTCTGTAGAGGTAATCCGTTTGACATAGTGACTGGCACCCGGATATGATGTGTTCGATTGTTTCACCCCTTACACTACATTTTCTACATTGATCGTTTACTGTCGCATCTGATATATGTATTTTTTATAATTTTTCGTTGCAATCACTCTGTCTTGAATAGCCAGCATAAACCTTCTGTTTCTCCAAATAGTTCCCCGTTGTTTAACCACCTATTTGATGCTTTAATATCTACGTGACCTTTATGTAGTTCATCATAATGTCTCTTGTGTAGGGTCTTTTCTGAGAGACGTAACTCTTTTGAAGCGTCAGTTATGAGTTTCCCTTGTGGATTGACATTTTCGTTTGCTAGATTGAGTGAAGTTAATGATTTGTCAGCTAGCACCACAGCCCTATGCAGTGTTGATTGGTTGCTCTTGAAAAAAAAATATTTTCTAAAATGTCTAGTTGTTTATAATATAAGTTGTTCAGATCAATTAGTCCTCGTCCTCCTTGTTCTCTTGGAAGTGTCCAATCTCTCTATTGCTGATTTAGGATGAGCATTCTGTGCTTAGTAAGTGTAGTACGAGTTAATCTTGAGGATAGATTTTAGTCGCTTCTTGTATGTATCTATCAATTTTCTTTCATTACTTTATGTTCAATTCTGGCAGCTTGTGAGAATCCTAAATATTTGTAAACTTCGTTATCATCCATTACTCCAATCCTATTTCCATCATCTAGCTGGAACTCTTCTGCCTGCGTAACCTTACCCTTTTCGATATGTAGCGTCTTACACTTACACTCCAAACTCCATGCATATGTCTGACTAAATTCAAATGTAGTATTGATTAAACTGTTTAGTTGAAAAAATTTGATGCATATAACTTTAGATCATCCATGAAGAATAGGTGAGAAATTGTGTTGAGATACCTATTATTGTCCTTAATTTTTATCCGTATGTTGATTCGTTAAGCAGATGCGACAATGGGTTTAATGACAGACAAAACCATAACGCGCTAAATGAGTCACCTTGAAAATGCCACGTTTAAATTGGATTGGATCTGTAGTTATCTGCTGGTTTTTCATATTTAGTTTTAGTGTTGTTCTCCATGTCTTCATTACTGTCTTCAAAAAGTTTACAATTACTGGGTTGATTTTATATATTTGTAAAATCTGAATAGCCATGTGTGTGGTGTTCAGTCATTAACTTTCTTGTAGTCAATGTAGTTTACGTGAATATTCCTTTTCTTATTGTGTGCCTGGATCATTACAGTAGAGTCGATAATGAGTTGTTCTTTACATCCCTGCGAGTTCTTACAGCATCCTTTTTGTTCCTCGGCCATGATATTGTATTCTTCGCAATGCTTATATACTTTATTTGTTATGCATGAAGTCAATATTTCATATATAGTTGGTAGACATGTAATTGGCCGATATTTACTTGGGTTCTTCGTGTCATTATCTTTCGGTTTGAGAAAGGTTACTCCTTCAGTAAAGAATTCGGGTATTTCTTTAACTCCATTTATAAACTCGTTGAGACATTTTCTAATTTGATTGAGAGTAGTATTGAATTTCTTATACCAAAAATTTTGAATATTATCATTACCTGGTGCTTTCCAGCTATGTGTAGCACTGATTGTCGACTTTAATTCATCAACAGTTATACCTTCGAATCTCATCTCATTAACATCGCTCATCCTAGCTCTTTCGTCTTGAATCAATTGTGCATCCTGGTTGTGTGCTACCGGGTTACCCCATTTTCCTGCCCAAAACTCTTCTATCTCCGTCTTAGTTGGTGTTCCATTTCCTGTTATTTCTTCGGTACTAGATAGTTTTTGGTAAAACTGTTTTTCTTTTTCTTTGAACATTTGGTTTTGTTCTTTTCTAATGCTACATTCTCTATATCTTTTTAATCTCTTAGCAAGAGCACTTACTTTTTGTTTAAATGTATCTAAATATTCGTGAATGAATTTGTTCAGTGTTTCATGTTTTGTGTGAACCTTGATTCTTTCAAATATATTTTGGCAGTAGAGTACCACATTTTGTAGATCGATTACCCATTCGCAATTGTTCCAATCTACCGATATCTTTCCTAAACTCATCGATTCTCCCTATTAGTCGCTGTTCCCATTTCGGAATTTTCTTCTATTTGTTTGTCTTTGAAGAGGTAGCAGATTTTACCTTTAAGCCCAAGTATCTAATCACTGCTACAGCTGCACAGTAAATTGCCGCATGAACGTCTGCAACTGATAGTTCGTCTTGTGTGTATACTGATAAAATATGTGTGTTCATTATGTGTACCGCTGTCTTCATTTCCTTTGAATGCTTGGGTTTAGGTATGTATGGTCTTTTGTTTGGTTCTACGTGCGCAAACTCTGACATGGCTGTTGCAAATGCTAAAGCTAGGATGTTCTTTAGATGGATAATGTCAGGTGTATTTTTTAATGCGTTATTCATATCTACCTCTTGTGTTTGATCGTCTAGTCGTTCTGGGTGTCTTGATCTTCTTGAATGGTTTGATATAATATTTGATAATTCATTATTATTATTATTATTATTATTATTATTATTATTATATTATTATTATTATTATTTATTTTATTTATTATTATTATTATTATTATTATTAATTATTATTATTATTATTATATTATTATTGGATGAGCGAAGCGAAGACTTCAATTTGACTTTGTGTTTTTTGTTGTTTTTACTTACGTTACCCAAGAAAAAGAGCTCGGGTGTTTTGTTTTTGTTAGTTTTTTTGTCTGTTTGTTCGCTCTCTATCGGGAAAACGGCATATGCGATCTTGATGAAAATTGGAGGGGACCTTCGAAATCTCTGAACTTAGAGCTGTATTGTTTTTGGGTACAATCGAAGAAATATTTCTCATAAATATCGTACTTTTACGATCTTTTTCGATTTTTAGTGCGATAATTTCGTGATATTTGGCAAACGGCTACTCCGATATTGATGAAACTTTATAGGAACGTTTAAAATCACTAGAATCATATATGTTATGATTTAGGAGACGTTTGAAAAAATATTTCTTGTAGAAATCGTACTTTTACGATTTTTTCTCCGGTTTTTAATACGATTTTAACGTGAGATTTGGGCCGATTTTGACCAAACGGGTGGGGCTACAACGTTCATATTTTACATCGACATAAAGATATGGTGAAGTAGTGCCTCTTGAAAGAAAAAGTTGACAAAGTTGGTCAAAATTCATAGAAATAAAGATTTTAATATAAGCCGTTTACAGGTGTATATGAACAAGTAATATCAAGAAACGATAGAAAAAGTAAGGAGATTCCACATAAAAAAAGTAATCATTGGACAGAAATATTCCAAAAAAAGCTCATCCATCAACGCGACTGGAAAAAGCGTTTGCGAAGCGGCCTAGAATATAGACAACCAGACAACCTACACATACATATTATTATTACTTATTAGCATATGTGCCTACTGCTTTGAGTTTAACATTATCATAAAAAATACAAACAAAGTGCAAAGAAATACAAATTTTAACATCGCCAGTAACTATACGAATTTTTATCTTAATTTTGCACTCAGAAAGAAACGACTATTTACTACCTTTTCGTTATCCCTATGTGTAGCTGTAGTTTTTGATGGATTTGTTTTTATATAATTGTAACATTCATTGGAATATTTTATTTATGATCTGCCTTATTAAAACGCCAAGATGAATGGGTCGAATCAGACAATCGTTCGAAAACCGCAGTACGTATTACGGCTTTGTACACAATTAATTATCATAACAAAAAATGTTCAATTACAAATAAAAATAAAACATTGTTTTACAGAAACACATTTTCCTTTTGTTTAAGTTATAATAATATTATTTATTTATTGTCTATCCTATTCAGTTATAAAAACTGATTTACAAAGGAGGACAACTAAATAAATCTAATTACATAGATGCAGAAACTACAATAAACTACATTTAAGTACATATTTGAAATAGTAGCATTACAACAACAATGCATTTAAACACAACAATTTTGTTAACAAATAAAAATTATATTAAATGTATTTAATGAATGAATCAAATATAAAAAAGGGTGGGGAATAAAAAGAAAAGGTGGGGAAAAAGGAAAAAAGGAAAAAAGAAAAAGAAAAAAAGAAAAAAGGGAATCATTATATCAGTGTAAATCATAGTGCATCATCCATTGGAATGAATTATCAGTTATCAGGTATCACTGCACTATTGAACAATCGTGGTGATACCGACAGAAGAAACCTTGAACTATTCTAATAACTACACACATATAACAAAAACTTGTAAAAATACAGCCAAACCTTACACACTGAAAAGAAATGTGATCTAAAAAGGGGCCAAGCTCATCTACCCTTCCACATTTGCGCATTCTTAATTCCTAAACGTACAGTGTCCCGTAACAGCATCCTTGAAATGCTACTGGCAAAATAGAATTTACAATAATTATTAATTTAATTATACGTAATAGTTCATCCAAGTTCTTTTTCTAATTAATTTAATCGTAATATCAATATCATGCAAATTCTATTTTGACAAGCTTTTCAAGGATGCTGTTACGGGACACTGTACGTTTATGAAAGAGGACGCAGGCTATGCAGAGCTTCCGTATAATCGCCGTCAAAGGCACAATTCTTGACGTAATCAAGTAATTATTTTTGCATTATTTTCATAAAGAATCAAACAATTGTGTTATCATATCCGATTTTTTTAATGTACATTTTTTAAAGGGGAATTTAATAAAAACCATCTTTGTAAGAGGAATATAAATATTTGGATATGATAGATGACTTTAGAACAATCTCTTTTGGAACATATGTACTTTTTCGGATTTTTATCTCAAAAACTACGCTTTCCAGAACGATGCGCTTTTAGTGTATGGCGGGCTAGTCTATCGCTTGCCCCTGCAGATTATGGCCGTGAGAGGGGAGGTAGATGTGACGCGGCAAACATTCAAACGTGGGGTTGACACAGACCTGCGGCGAAACGACGTTGCACATGTAGGCTCTCCCTAGTAGAAATATTTGTATGCCAAACGGTCGCCAAGCGGTCACCAACAATCACCAAGGCTTATTTTTTTGATCGCCAACAGGTTACCAAGTGATTACCAAGGGTCGCCACCGAAATTTCAAAAGAAATATATGACAGCCAAAACGTTCACCAAAAGGCAGCCAACGAGTCACCAACTTTGCAATGCAGTATTTTGACACAAAAACGACCTGTTGGCGACCATTTGGCTGCTGTTGGTGTATCACTTGGCGATCACTTGGTATCAGTTGGTGAACTAGTTGGTGACCTGTTGGTGACCACTTGGCAACCATTTGGCAACCAAATATTTTTACTAGGGCTTAGCTCTATCTTGGAACTTGTTTCCGTACTACAGCCAGCTGCCCTCACAATGTTTTCGTTATTTCAATCATTTTTACTGTATTTATTGTGTATGTGATTTTTGTGTTTATTTTATTGTTTAATACAGGTTAAGGAAATACATTTCTACATTACACTATGTATAATTAAGCATGATTACTCTTCTACTAGTGACACATGAAAGCAAAACATAATTATAGCTGCTTAGGTATATTAATTTAAGATATTCGTCGAAATATTTCTGTGATAGTGCTAATCTAACTAGGACGCGGCTTGATACAAAATTCGATGAAAATTATTTCAAGTTATTCAAATTTAAATTTTAAATCGTAATTAAACCTGTTATAGGGTGCAATGAATCCCTCTCTTCAGGTGAACAAAAACAGGACAACAATTATTGTGAAGGATAGTCCGAGGGCTGTTTAAGAGCACCAATCCCTTCCATTCGCATTAACAACTGAAGAAAAACTCGGAAAAAAACATTCAGTCAGAATTGCCGGTCACGACGGGATTCGAACCCGGAACCTCCCGATGCAGAGTCGAGCGCTAATCGCTCGAGCCAACACTGACGGTATTTCCAGTTGAGACCTTCGCTATAAGTAGATACCATACCGATAACAAGTGTCTCTTGTTGCTGATCTTATGTTAATATAGTCCATCCATCCAAATAACAAGCATTCAACAATAATTGGAATAGCAACGTGACGAAACCCAGTCTTATTATTTTTAGCTATATGATGAATAGTGGAACGACGATGGCGTCGTAAGACTGGTCAACTAATAAAAGTAACTAACTATACCTTTCTAGTTTATATTCCCTGTATATTTTCATATAGATCGGAACAATAATGTTGGTAGTCCGTCTAGTTGGTTTTATTTCAAACTGTTGTCTTTACGAACGAATCCATGAGTAATGAGTTGGCCCTAAGTGAGTGGTGACTAGCACTGATTTGATGTAGCTCATTTCAAATTGCTATTTTTGCTTGTTTAGTTGGTAGCACAAGCGTGTATTACTATTAGTCGTGTGCGTGTGATCAAATATCAATGGAATAAATGAATAAATCTATTGAGAGAAAACTATTGAAGCTGCCACGTCAGATATACATCGCACGCACGCACGCGCTCATACACACATACACAAGTCAGATAAAACATGAACACAGCCACAGCCGATAGTAGTTTTCTTCATCCAAACAAGAAAGCTCCCATCTGTGCTGTTTTGAATACGTTAACTCGTCAAGTAGAATGAGATACGATAACACATGCCAAGTATCCAGATTGTCTAGAATCTCTTGACATGTTCATATAATGCAGGGTTAACTGCAGGAACAGTTGACAGGTCTATAGTTTATATCAATCTGGTAGTAGGGTGAAGTGAGGGTAATACCGAAATTGATTATTTGTGAAACTATTAAATTCCCGCCGCACTCCCCACTTTCTACTACTAGGAACCAACAATAATGTTTCCTGCTCTAATGCAGTCCTTGGTTCAAATCCTACCTTGGGAAGAGTTTTTAAATCAACCAATTATTATTATATAACTTCGTATTATAGAACTAGATTTTTAGCCATTTAGCCGTTACAAATTAAAATGGCTTGCTGTATTTGAAAACTGTTGAAAGAAGCAAAAAAGCACATAATAAATTGATAATTAGACGAGGGAGCGCAGCAACTAGGTGTTATACCCGTTATTACCAATTCAACTCAAACGATGTGGAGTGTAGGTGTGAATGACTGAGTTCGCTGTTAGAACTAACGAACCATTTACCAGATTGCTCTGAAATTTTAAAGATACATTCGGGACGGTATTTAGAGTGATGTTATCATTTCAACGAAATCCGTTCCGATTTAAACCCACAAAAATATCACTTTAAAAAATTTGAGACAACGATGTCAATTGTTTACATTTTGCCGTTATAATCATGCTTGTGGCAACCCTGGGCAACAAACAATTCTGAAAGTAGCTATCATACTTGGGAAAAGCACAAAGTCGTTGTTAGACGACTGGAGATGCCATGCGTTGAGTACCGGGAACATTAAATTTGCATCCCTTGCCTGATAGCCCATGGGATCCAAAGATCCAACCTTAATGGGGAAGATAGGGAATGTTCCCGGGTACTCAACACATAGCTCACTCACTCGTCTAACAACGACTTGGCGTTTCCTAGTTTATGCTGCAGGAAAATGGGTAAAGAACTAGAAAATTGGTTCAATCTTTGTCTGGAATATTTGTCGTTGAACAAAGCAATTGCATCATCCTACAATCATCTGTCTGCCTCAATACATTAGTACCTTCAATTGAAATTGAGTATAGTGAGCTAGTGCAATAAATATCTAGGTAACAATTAATTAATCAGGGGTAGGACGCTATACTAGTTTAGAATAATAGTTACAGAACAATAAAATTTCACATTTTGTTTACCTGGTTTAAACCACCAGGTTTAATTACACGGTTTATTTTTCTCTACAATAGACAATCAATCACATTCTGGGCAACAATCGATTAATCAAGGGTATAGAACGGAAACGTCATTACCATATTTATTATAGAATACTAGTTTTACTAGTATACTAAGTAGAACAAAAGACAACATTTTCTTTTACCTGGTATGTCTGGGATAATAAATAATACTATCACATTCTGGGTAAGAATCGATCAATCATGGGTAGTACGTAAATTTTGTTCACACTAGCGCTTTGGTAAATATATATTATGTAGGTATGTGTAAGTACAAAAAGTTGTGTTTGGTCTCTATCAATAAAATGTCAACAAAGAAACATTTTGCTAAATTCCCAATTCTGTCTTGAATATTGATCAATTATAGCTGCTAAATACTCAGTACAAATAGAATAGTACGTCAGGGGCTCAGTAGTCAGTTCAGTACTAGTCCCGAGTCCGTGAAACATAATCTCCAGCTCGCAATAGCCAGTGTTGGGTAGGAACGGAACTAAACAGTTCCACTTCCTAGGAACTAGTTCCTTTTTAAGGAACTAAGGGAGGAACTAGTTCCTTTTTTCAGACAGGAACTAAGGGAGGAACTAGTTCCAATTTTCCAGGAACTGTAACTTATTTTCATAAGTTCCTTTTTTTATAACTTGACTGTGTAAATTTAAGGAATGAAAGTGTCAAATCATAGTTTACTAATTACAAGATGAAGGGTTTGCCTCTTTTGTTCTAAATTCTTGTCATCCCCCCATCCTATTCCTACACTCAGTGGTCAACCCCATGCCCCATGGGTTTCTCACCATTATTAGTCGCATTGCCAGCTAAACTTCACCCTTGAGTTTTGAATGATCTTTTGGGTTGTTGCGTTGTGCCGTGTTCACCACCCTTGTTGGTTGCGAAACGTGGAGCAGTGGCCAACTTCCCCTGACTGCCCCACTCCACGCTACGCACCCGTTGCAATTCGACATTAAAAATAACAAGAGATCGCGCCACCGTCGCGCGGATTCTTGCAATATGGCCGGAGAAACGAGGTACAGCCGCTGTTTACCACACGCCGGCGTATAACAATCAACAGTATTTTGAGACGATACAACATCTTTGCATCATTCTAAAATATACTACCGTTATAATGGACAACCTGAATATTTTCACAGTGGTTTTCCTAATTTCTGTGCCCGCTTTTTGCACTTCACTTGTATGCATAAATGATGCATGCTATGATTTACGGTCGATTACTATTTACTATTTATTTATCCTATTTCGCACACATTTAAACGGTTTTCAAAGAAAATGCGGCAATACAAATAATATAAAATGATAAAATAGCCCCCCCCCTACCCCCCCACCCTACACACACACACGCACTCACATATGACAATCCACCAGTTCAGAGCTTTTAGGCCTACGCCTAACATCACAATCTCGTTTCATATTGTAGTTTCCTTTTCAATGGACATTTAATAAGGAGGCTATAAATTTATCTCAAAGCTCTAGTATTGTACAAAATACACGCACTTATTACAACAATAAGATAACAATGACCATGACAGATAAAATTGGGCAACTCGATTCGATTTCGAAGCATTGAGACCGAGATTGAGACATGGCTTTATTTGTGTGACCTCTATTTCCTATTTTTATTTTGAACTACGTGAACAAAATTAATATATAACCATAATTATATTCAACTTGACAGTGATTTCGTCTACGTGATTATGTCGACGTATATAAGCATATTCACAATAATTATGTATTAAAATCCTAGATTATAGAGGCTAGCAGCTCATGGGACAGGCAACATACAATAAAATAACTAAGATAATATGTGAAAAAGATCGCAACTAATATAATCCTGTCAAATAAGAATTTTTGGAGGAAATAATTGCGATGTCGCTGAATTTTGCAGATACCTTCCTTATATAATACTAATCAACATACTAAAACTCCCCTACAACCGGACTGGAGCTTCGGCCACCATATTGGAAAATGGCGGCCAAAAAGTGTTGGTTATCGAATAACTCCAAATTGGTAGGAGATAGACAAAATGTCTCAATGGCAAAACTGTTCCCCTTTCCATTCCCTACAAAAAAAGATTCTTCTTTAGTTTTGGTAGGGGCAAAGGTTACGTCACAAAATCGCGGTTTATATGTTGCTTATTGGATTACCAGCTAATTTCCTAATTTTCACGGCCAGCATAAAACAATGCCCGGTAAATCCGTAAGAAATCGATTTAAATACAAAAGGACTTTTGTACGGGGTTCATGAAAGCTTCCATCAGTATTTTAAAAAATCAGGTCTGCGAAATCGGATTTTGCATTTACCTGGAATTTGGGTTTTTCCATGGTTGGCATTTCTTAAAAATGCCAAAAAAGAAACCCAATTGGGGAAAATTTCCTTTTCCAACCAAAAATTGAATGTTTAAAAAAAAGATGAAAACAACCAAATTAAAACCCAATTTTGGGGGAAAAATTTTTAAAATCCACCAACTTTAAAGGTTGAATGGTTTTTTTCCCCCCAAAAAAGGGTAAAAAACAGAACAAAAAAAAATTTTTTTTAAATATTTTTTTAAAATTTTTTTTTTTTTTTTTAACCCCTTTAATTGCTAAAAGGTTTTTAACCTTATTTGGCTTAAATAATAAGTCAAAAAAAAAACATTTTTGAAAAAATCCAAACAAGGGAAAAAAACCCATTTTTTCCGGGGTTTAAATCCCAAAACCCGATTTTGAAGCCCGATTTTTAAAAAATACTAATGGAAGCTTTTTAAAAAACCCTGTAAAAAAAGTTTGTTTGTTTTAAAATCGATTTTTTAGGGATTCACCGGGAAATTGGTTTGTACCCCGGAATTATAGTTTTTGACATCAAACCTTAACCAAAAGCGTTTTTTGGGCCACATATGTAGCATTTAATTTTTCCCAAACGCAGAGAGTTCCCAAAAGCACAGACGTTTGCTTCCTCCGCTATCCCCCAAAAGGGTTTTAAGTCACACGTCAAAAAAAAAATGCTTGTAAAATTTAAAACCAAACAGAGATATCTTCGGGGAATTTGTTTTCACAATAATCGGGACTATGATGTTTTGTGCTTAATATCCAAAACATATATTATTACCTTTAAAATTTAGTCAAAAACCCACAAATGGGCCCCTGGTCCCTTTTAACTATTTTTTCCCCCCCCCCCCAAAAAAAATCCCTTTAAATTTTGAATTAGGTCGATTTCACGAAAAATTATCAAGACATAAAAAATTTTGGGGGTGGCTGTCTTGTAGAACCCATTTTTTTATTTTTTACCGTGCGATAAAAATTTGACTGAGATAGGGCCCAAAAAGACAAAAGGGTTTGCGCATCGGACTGTAGCCAAAAGTCCGTGGAACAAGCGTTTCAACTATAAAAACATTTCAAAGCCGGAAACCAAAAACCCAAAAAATTTAGGATCTGGTAAAAGACATATTTGAGAATGTTTTTTTTTAATTGGGAATGTTTGGGTACCCAAATAAGTCCCTGCCCATGGCGTCCTGAAGAGGGCCGCCAAAATAATTATTAAAATTGCTGTAATCAAAAAAAGAAAACCCTCAGATTTGAACAAAATGGGTTTTGTTTTAATGAGTTTTTAATGCTTTTTTTTCCAAAAAAAGTCACCCCATTTTCCCGCAAAGCAATAGTTTTAAATATTTATAAATTATTACAATGTATTGAAAATTATGGGCACTTTTCAAATATAAAATATAATGAAAAAACTCGTGTTTGCCAAAAAATTTTTCATACTATACTAAAAAAACGTCAATAAATCCAAAATTGTTAGCCCCCCGAAAAAAAAATTCCCCGGAACTTTTTTTTTAATTTAATTTAAATTTAAATTAATCTTTAAATTTAAATCCAATTAAAAGTTTTTATTCACGTCCCACAATCACATAGTGACACACAAGAACAATATGACCACAATAAACCCAAAAAAAAAATTATTTCCCAAAAAAATTTTCTTCCAATTACTTTACTATTAATTCAATTAAAAAAATTTAAATTAAAAATAAGACAGTAACCCTGGTTTAATTTTTGAAAAATTTAGCAAAATGGGGGCGACCTTGTATCTTTTTAAAAGCTAATTTTAAGACAAAATAAATGAAATAAAAAAAATTAATTTAAATTTAAAATTTAAATTTAAAATCACCGAATTAATTACATTTGAGTTAAATTATCCATTTTTGAAAATATTATTGTTAGGAAACCCAAAAAACCCCGATCGTCGTCATAAAAATATACTACTCTACTGACATAATGTCAAGGGAATCCAAAAGGGTTTTTGCCCCAAAAAAAAATTCCTAAATTACCGTTTAATTAACAAATTTAAATTTGAAGAATAACTTATATCTCAATAATTGTTGTTATCGACAATCGTAAAAGTAAAGATATTCATGAGAAATATTTTTTCGATTACCCAAAAACGTGGAAAAATCTAAGTTTAGAGGGTTTCGAAGGTTTTGGGGGTCAAAATTTTATCAAAGATTTGCATAATAGACGTTTTCCCCCGGGAGAGCGCAAACAAACAGACAGTAGAGTAGTATATTTTTTTGACGATCGATCGGGGGTTTTAAAGGGATACATAACAATACATATGGGCAAAAGTGGGGGTAAAATTTTTTCCCAAAAGTAATTAATTCGGTGATTAATTAATTTTAATTAAAATTAATTTTTTTATTTCAATTTTTTCGTCTTTAAAAAATTTGTTTAAAAAAGATCCAAAAGGCGGGGCCACATTGTGCCCAATTTTTCAAAATTAATCGAGAATTTTCTGTCATTATTTTTAATTAAATTTAATTAATTGGGAAATTAAAAGTTTAAAATAATTGGAACAAAAATTTTTTGGAAATAATTTTTTTTTTTTGGTTTATTGGGGTCATATTTTTTTTGTGTGATACACCCATGTGATTGGGGGTACTTTAAAAATAAAATTTTTTAATTTGGGGTTTAATTAATGATTAATTTAATAAATTTAAATTTAAAAAAAAAAAGTTAAAGGAATTTTGTTTCGGGACTAACAATTTTTGGATTTATTGCCCTTATTTTAGTTAGTGTGAAAAATTTTTTGGCAATCTAGCGGTTTTACATTATATATATATATTTAAAAGTCTATAATTGCAATACATTTTAATAATTTATAAATTAATTAAAAAATATTTCATTTTGGGGGAAAAAGCTGACAATTTTTTTTGGGGCCTTTTTAAAAATCATTTAAAAAAATACCCCTTTGTTAAAAACTGATGTTACTTTTGAGGTTTCAGAATTTTTAAAAATTTTTTTGGCGGCCATTTCAGGACGCCCTGGGGCAGGTGACTTATTTTCTACCAAGCATGTCCCAAGTAAAAATAACATTTTCAAAATGTCTTTTTTCCAGTCCTAAATTTTTGTTGTAGGTTTCCGGCCCTTTTAAAAGTTTTTTTTTAGTTGATGCCGCTTGTTCCACGGAATATTTGGCTACAGTGCCGATGCGCAAAAAATTAGTCATTTTTTGGGCATATCTCAGTCAATTTTCATCGCACGGAAAAAATGGAAAAAAATGGCTTCTACAAAAACAGCCACCCGCATATTTATTATGTCTTGATAATTTTTTGTGAAAAATCGACCTAATTCAAGAATTTTCGGGATTTTTGGGAAATTACTAAGTTTGGACCCGCGCATTCTTGGTTGTGGGCTAATTTTTAATGGTAATAATATATGTTTTTTGGATTTTTAAGGCCCCAAAGCAATTTTAAAAGTACCGATTTTTTTGAAACAAAAAAACACAGGGGATATCTCTGTTGGTTTAGGTTTTTCGAGCATTTTTGTGGGCAGTTTTAACTTTTAAACCCTTTTGGGGTGATAGCGGAGGGAAAACAAGCGTCTGTGCCTTTTTGGGGAAATCTTGTGCCCCCCTTTCAAAGAATGATGAATATAAAGAGTTTTCCCAAATTTAGGGTTTAAGGGGTTTTTGCAATGTTGATTTTAGGTAAAAACTCCTTTTAACCTGGGCTATTGATGCTGGGCGTGAAAAAAATTTGGAAATTAGCTGGTATCCAATAAGGGGAAAAAATATAAAACCTCGATTTTTTGGGCGTAACCTTTGCCCTAACAAAAAAAAAAAGAAGACTCCTTTTTTTGTAGGGAATAGAATGGGGGAAAATTTTTTTTTGATCGAGGGGCATTTTGGGCTACTTTTAACCCAATTTTTTAGTTATTCGATAACAAATACGTTTTGCCCGCCATTTTCCAATATGGCGGCCGAAGCTCAAGTCCGATTGTAGGGGAGTTTTAGTATGTTGATAAGTATTATACAAGGAAGGTCTCTGCAAAAATTCAGCGACATCGCAATTTTTTCCTCTAAACGTCAATATAAGATCTTATTTGACAGGATTAATAGGGAATGTAAGAGTTTTATGTTAATGTTTTTAAAATACGTATTTAAACCTGCTTTGTAATAAACAAATACCATAAAAGCTGTCAAAGTACAATACAAATACCTGCATATTCTAGGCCTTAAAATGAGATCTAGGGCCTATATGCCTATTATTCCGTCCGACCCTCTGTCTGTTGTAAAAGTTGACTACAAGAGTAAATACCACATCAGCATAAGACTAATATTGCCAGATTAAAATCATTTCATAGTTGTCGAGTGTTAAAACAAATGATAAAATCAGCCAAAATCCAAAAACCTACCATAAGAACGCACAATTCTCAACATTTGTCGCAAAAACTGCCATTCACTTAAATCGTTTTCTCCATCTTTGGAAAATGTATACTGATACAATTGAGGCATCATTTGACTTCGTAAGACTTATTTCTTGCAGTAAACCATTAATCGTGATTATATTTTGAAATATCAATAGGTACCAACGCTCACAATTCGAACGCAAATCTCTATGTAATAGCATGCGCGCGGTCGTAGGTACCTCTATTCTCTAGTCGCGCGCTTCGCCACTAGAGCGCATACCTGCAACATTTAATCGGTTGAATCTAAAGGCCGACTTTGCTAACCTTCCCCCACCACCGCGCGCTCACGGCTCGCTTGCGATGCCACTAATACGTTTATAGGCGGACAACGTACATAGTGCGCCGTAGCAGGGTGGTAACAGATGTGATTGCTAAGGTAGGGTTCGCTCTGCGCTGGTTCAAACCCCCAACAATGTTTTGTTTTTTTTAATAGAAATGTTAAAGATTTAGAAGGTATTTTTTGTTTATTTTTAAATAATAGTTAATAGAACTCCTTTCCGGGTAAAAGTAATTTATTTATTTTAATTAGAAACGTTAAGGTTTTGAAGGTTTTTTTATTTTATTTCCTCAGTCAATAAGGTTAACTATTTCTTTGAACTGAGCGGCAGACATTATGTGATGCGCGCGCATACTGAGACGGGTTAGCATGGTGCGCGCGCCACGCTAGACAGAGAGGGGAAAGGTTAGCCCAAGTCGGCCCGGTGTCATATTACATTTAATCACGACGAGACGAGAAACAACGCAAGCCGCGCGCTACTCAGAAATGTGGAAAGGTAGATGAGCTTGGCCCATTTTTAGATCTCATTTCTTTTGAGTGTGTAAGGTTTGGCTGTATTTTTACAAGTTTTCGTTATGTGTGTGATTTGTTTGTTTGTTTGTTGTATTTATTTGCAACAGTACAAGTACCACAATGGCAAATACAATAGGACAAGAATAAATAATACAGAATAGAACAATACAGATATAACATGTAGGTAAATGTGATCTCATTACTTTTTCAAGTTCCATTGCAAAATTATTTATTAAAATATAATAATTTTATCAAAGTTGATTTAATTTCTATGGTATCATCAATTAACAATATCTATGTACTTGCTTTTTGTAAACAATGTTCTCGATTATTGTCAAGTAACTATAGTTACTGGTTGATTATATTCTTGTTTAAGGCTTATATTGAAACCTTTATTTGGAAGCCTTCCAGCAAATTTTTTCAACTTTTTCCTTCAAAAGACCCAATATCACTATTACCTTAAGGCTCTACTGGACCCTGTATTATTTCGGTGTGTTGCAGTGGTTTCGTACTTCCATCGTATCTAACGACACAATTGAGATATCTTTATAATTTTTTTTTTATTCTACTCCGTAAAGACGTCCAATGAACGTGTGTTGAGATATTTTTTCCAAAATTGTCCTTGTTTTTAAATAAAATTTGTTAACTTTTGGGGAATATTTTAACATTTACCTGTTTTTCGCGATTTTTTTTAGGCGTTACCAAGCACTTTTTGGAAAAAGTACGCAACACACGTGTAAATATACACCTTCAACTAGCATTCCTAAAAATCTGAGAATTTTTGAACAAGGGGTGTCCGCTGTACAATGGAAGTACGAAAGCATGTTTCGGCGCTATTTTAGGCTTTTTTGACTCCAGCAAGTGGCGCAACCTAGCGATACGAAGCTTTTTCACCACTTTGAGTGACAGGTCATGTAATTTTGTTGAAAAGTTGTTGCATGACTTTGCTCGTGAACTACTGCAGGACACCATTTGAATCATTATGCATAGATCTGCGCTATAGAATGCTATGCTTGGCGTCAATGTTTATTGCACTCTTACAGACAATTGTTCGATACCGGAGCATCCCAAATATCAATTTATTATATGTACAGGGACCAGTATGTTTTGGGTTCGATCCCCAGTCGGGACAATTTTGTTTATTATTTCACAACAGAATGAAACAATTATTAATACATCCAGCCACGGCGCGTTATTACATTTATGCATCTCTGAGTCTTTCAAATTAACTGTACGTGAATTGAAGTAAGATAATTTTTAGTGTATCGCCCATTGAGCGTGTGATGTACTAATATGAAGTTGAGTTGGAAGGAGGGGGGAGGGAGGAGAGTTCATGGCAACAAGTCCATTTTGTTTGGGTACGAACATAAACATCTCTAATAGGAGAAAAAAATTGGTTGAAACACGGTGAAAATCACTTTCCAGGATGATAATAAACATAATCGGAATACAGTATTTTATTCGACTTTATTTGGCAATTTCAATAAACATTTTTTATCTTATAATAGTATTAAAACAGTGCTACCAACGGGGATTGAACCACGGCACGGGACCATTTTTATTTTAAGTTAGGAAAATTAATAATAAAAAGGGGTGAGAGCATCTGCCCAGACAGCAGAGGTTCGGGGTTCAATCCCCGGTGGAGGCACCTTTTATTAATTTATGTCTACGATAAGACTACCATCATAACAGCGTCATAGTCGCCAACTATAAGAAATAATATCTGGACATCAAGCAAAAGCAAAGCGCTCTGATGTGAATTCGCCTTTGGTTCACTTGCACCCACGATGTTATGAAAAGTAAATATTTTTACTGTTCTCTAACTCTCTCTAACTCTTCTGGAAGGAAACATGAATTAACGAGTTATGCCGAAAAGAATTTAAAAAATCAATCTGTGTTCCAAAAATATAAACGAAATTAAAATCGTATTTCCGCATTTTATCTGGATAATTATCTATTATACTACTTATATTTGAAGATTTATCAAATATAATTATTTATTATTTATTTATTATTTATTTAACGTCCATCCTATTCAGTTATAAAAACTGATTTACAAAGGAGGACAACGCATCAATCGCATACCGCTATTAATTTTGTGCAACATAGGCCGATGACAGCCACCGAGTCGTAAATTACCAGTGTCAGCGGACACCAGCTAGACGTTCATTTAGTTTCGTAACATGCAGTGACCTTGTAACCGACGCAATTCTGTCACATCGAGATATAGGCAAATCTGGTTTATTTTCATTCAGCTATTTTTCGTGACTCTGTGCTAGTTATCATACTTAGAAAGTGTGTGATCTCCCATGAAAAATAAGCTATAAGAAGTGTGTGGTGTAGGTGTGAAGGGTTAATGTTGAAAAAACAATTGGTCACATGCGTGTTTATTATAAAATACGGTAATCGTAAGACATTTCGTGTTATATATATATACGTAGATATATATAGATACATAAAATATATATATATATATATATATATATCTATATATATTAATATATTAATAATAAAGTTATTTTTTATAATACTGTGCGTGATTATTTACCGTAAAGATACTTAAAACATATTAATATATTATATATAATATATATATATATAGTTAAGTTATACTTTACGGAAATAATCACGCTTTATTGGATGTTTAAAACAAATATTTAATTAAAACTTCAACGTTTCAGAAGACTATATATATATATATATATATATTATTTGACGAGTGTATTAAAACTACTAACCGAGGTCTATATTTTTAACACTTACTTGTGTGAATTTTCGGAGACGTCCGTCTCCATCGTCAGACACTGAAACACTGGCAATCTCACTGTGTTTCCGGAGGCTTCCACCCATGTTGTTGTGCCCTAGTGACTTCTTCCCTGACTAGATTGCGCATATGGGGCTGAATTCTTTTGTGTGTAATATATATCCGGGTCAAATAGCTTCTGAAAATAATATATATATATATATATATATATATATATATATATATATGTTTTTGAAGGTTTTCGTGGCCGATATGTATTAATGTAATCGGTTTTTTATGTAATGTAATGTATATAATGTATGTAATGTAATGGTAATGGGTGAAATCTCATCGAAACGTCGGCCCAATGAAAATAATACGTGGCATTGAAACCGAAAAACCGGTTACTTTAATAGATATATACATATATATATATATATATGTTTTTTGTTTTTTGTTTTTTTATCAATGTAATGTAGTTTTCGTTTTTTATATATTAATTTGTATTGGCCCTGAAGAAGATGAGTGAAATTTCATCGAAACGTTGGCCTAATGTGAATAAACGTGGCATTATAACCGAAAAACCTAGTTCATTAATATATATATATATATATATATATATATATACATAGATCTGCGCAGAAATAATGCTCTGCTTGGTGTCAATGTTTATTGCGCTATAACGGACAACTGTTCGACACCGGAGCATCCAACTGTCACATTCACAATCACACCAAATACCAATTTGTCATATTTCAATCGCCGTCCGCGGTGGCTGATACTACGATTATGGCGTTGATCCGAATTGCGTACGACAATGAGGACGCGGGCTGGAAACCCGCGTAAGGCATGATTTTTGTTACTGTCCTTCAACCTCATCTATCACCACTCATCGTCTTGAATACCAAAATTGCAATAATAGAGACGCTAAAGCAACCAAAACCCCATATGTTCATTGAGCCGGTTATTGTGGGTTTGATCCCCAATTGGGGAAAAATGTTTTGCTTATTCTAGATGCTATGGTATTAGTGAACCTTCCCGTGGAAACATTGACGGTGTGATATAATTAGAAAGTTAAGAAGAAGAAATATTTGATTATTTAATTACAATCTAGAATAAAACGAGATACAACACAATGGTAAAAAGATGCACTCATTTGCTTGATTAGATTCTTTTGAGCCATGGCCCTTGAGTATCCTGGTGATTATATCAAATAATAATGGTTTGATATAACATAACACCACATGGCCCATGCAGCCACTTGGCTGGGACGCGACGTTATGTCTATGATGCTAGGAAACTGTCGATCACTTCACAATATATAAACAACTGAGCCAGCCATCTCAAAAAGACCTGCTGTTGGAAGCTTCACATCATATCTCTAATAGGAGTTGAATATGCATATGTTTCGAGGCCGGATTACAGAATATGTATTTGTCCCGATCATAGGTTCATAACCCCACAATGTAAGAATACAACACACATTAAAAAGTCAATTCACACCTTATTAGGCGCATAAATTAATCCAAATTATTATAAAGCAAGAAGGCCAATCCGTCAATTCAAACATATAAAGCGATTAGACATTTGCATATTTAATTAATCCAGGTAATTTCTTTAATAATTTTTTAATAATAAGTCTAATTTAATCACTGCAATTCATTAGTAAAAATTGTCAATAATAACGTTATATAAATGATAATATGTTCCGAGTTTGATCCATTTTGGACATTTGCACTCATCATCATATAAGAATAATATGAAATACAACAATATAAAATATACATCAAACAAGCAAAGAACCATTCAATGCAAAGTGAGTTTTTTGTAGTGTGTACTAGCCCAGGAGTGGAAGACTTTTACCCGGACAAAATTCCGAACAAGCTGAAAATTTGCACACATGTTCAGTTGATCATTCTAAACAATAGTTAAAAAGTCCCCTAAGCTCCGCCGCGTGCGTCTTGAGATATAGTGGCAAAAGGGCGTAAGTGCCAAAAATCTTTTATTTTCAATTTCAACCATTTTTTTACACTAATATGTACAAATTATTAAATATTTCTTCGTCAGTAAAGTTAAAATCAGTCATAAGCTTCGACCCGTGCGTGGCAAAAGGGCGTAAGTGCCAAAAGTATGATATTTTCAATTTCAATTCATTTTGACATATGTGCAAATTATTATGTATTCATACGACGGAAACGTGAAATTGTTCCCTTTTCTTCGACCAGTGTGTCTTGACACATGGTGGCATAAGGGCGTAAGTGACAGAGATATGCTATTTTTAGTCTTAACAAACTTGTTGACATTCATATGTATGCAAATTATCAAGTATTCATACGAGATAAAAGTAAATATCTTACCCGAGCTTCGTTGCTGGCGTCTTGATAAGTGGTGGCAGAAGGGCGTAACTGACATCATAATTCTATATTTAATATAAAATGGGCTTTTGACATTCAACTACGTTTATTGTAACATATGAATTCCAAACAATGGACACTCAATGTAAAATCCATGCATGCTGACTGACTTGCTATGGCCAGCTTGTATCTAACACAAAATTACAAAATTGTTGTAAGTAGCAGACTGAACATTACCAAACCTATTTAATAATATTCTCCAGCATTCTCAAACGGCTTGCATAAACGGATTTTGAAAACGATTCGAGCACGAGCTGTGGACAACATATCTTGGGCTTGACTATAGTATCACATCACGAAAGATAGAGCATAAACAAAGAAAGAATAAACATATTTCAATACCGATTTGATTTTTTATATGTCCGAGTGGGAAACGAACGCTTACATAGCAAACTGAATTGCATGTGTGCCCGGCTGGCTTTGAACGTACAAAGTATGATACATTCCCATATGTTTGCCATCAAGCCTAGAGGGGATGGAAGGATAGATCTATTAAATGTGCTGGTGGACTGGCAGCATATTAAATCTAGAGCTCTCAGTACGCAGTTGCAAATAAAGCGCTATTGCTCAATGAAGTAAACGAAATGTACCACATCAAAATCTATTGTGATAAAACGGTAGATAAACATAAAGCAACTTATATCTTAAAAACTACTGCATATATTTCATTTACTAATTTACTTTTGGTAACTGCAACTAAGTAACAAGACGGTCTCCTGTGTCCGTCAAACACAACTGAACACACTGAGCCGCATTTATTCACAATCACTACATGAAACATGTATTTAGTATAGACTTCCTAGTATGGAAACAGGACGAGGTGGCGGCATCACTACACTACATGCAAAGTTTGACCACTATACAGGACAATATATGTGTCGGCATGATAGTTTAATGTATATGGGAGATTGAGCCCGCAACACTGTGACAATGTGATTTTGTCGTAATTTAACAAAAGAAGACTTCGTCGAACAGTGAAAGTCGTCTTTGTGCCAAAAGCGTCCTTCAGATCATCATTATCCAAAAAATGCTATTAAATAGTGTTGATGTTGCGGATAAACTTCAATGTGAGTGATGCCCAGTTATGCTTTTTGTCAATGAAGAAAGGGACTCTATCTTTACGCTTAACTATCGGTTTCATAGTATTATACTTTTTAAGTACGACCAGGGTAATAGGACACCAAATTAATGTCAGTTAAGTGCCATGTTTGGGATTTATCTTGAGGATGATGACCTTTAAAACTTCAATATGTTGTGTGTACAAAAAATATTTTAAATCATATGACTGAATTATATAGTTTTGTGACTTACGCCATTTTGCCACTAGGATATATTACATCAAGAGTCACAGCTCATGATCTGTAGTGATGTGACACTATAGACAGCCAAGCCAAAGCTAGGTTGTCCACAGCTCCTGCTTGAATCCCTTTCAAAATCAGTTTTATTATTTTTAACATGAGATGAGTTTTTCATGCTTTGAATATGTTAAAACTTTCCAGCTCAAAACACACCAGATCTTCGCCAAACTATGTCTATGCATGCCGTTTAAGAATGTCAGGGTAAATATTTGGATGAGCGAAGCGAAGACTTCAATTTCACTGACCCCCCAAAAAATTTAGCTCGGGTGTTTTTTTTTTTGTTTTTTTTTTGTTTGTTTTTTTGTCTGTTTGTTAACTCTCTCCCAGGCAAACGGCATATCCGATCTTGATGAAAATTTGACAGGACCTTCGAAATCTCTGAACTTAGAGGTGTATTGTTTTTGGGTACAATCGAAGAAATATTTCTCATGAATATCGTACTTTTACGATTTTTTTCGATTTTTTGTGCGATATTTTTCGTGCCATTTGGGCCAATTCTGACCAAACGGGTGGGGCTACAACGTTCATGTTATACATGGACATTGAGGTTATGATGATGTAGTACATTTTTAAAGAAAAAGTTGAAAAAGTTAGCCAGAATCTATAGAAAAAAAATCTTTTAATATAAGTTTTTGATTTTTGTTGCGATATTTTCGTGCCATTTGGTCCAATTCTGACCAAACGGGTGGGGCTACAACGTTCATATTATACATGGACATTAAGGTTATGGTGATGTATTACCTTTTAAAAGAAAAAGTTGAAAAAGTTAGCCAGAATTCATAGAAATAAAGCTTTTAATATAAGTTTTTTACGGTAAATAATTAAAGTTGACAATAAACAATAGAAACTTGAAAACAATCACTACAATGCGTAGGCAACAAAACAAAGCACTTGCAAAAGTAAAGATATCCCACGCAAACTAAAAACTTTAAAAAGCTCATCCATCAACGCGGCGGGACTTTAGCGTTTTCCTAGTTTATAAATTTGGTTATGTCCAATCTGCTACTTACAACGATTTTGTAATGGTTCTTTATATACAAGCTGGCCATAGCAAGTCAGTCAGCATGCATGGATTTTACATTGAGTGTCTGGTATTCGTATATGTTACAATAAACGTAGTTGAATGTCAAAAGCCCTTTTTATTTAAATACTGAATTATGATGTCAGTTACGCCCTTTTGCCACCATTTATCAAGACGCCAGCAACGAAGCTCGGGGAAGACGTTTACTTTTGTCTCGTACGAATACTATATAATTTGCATATATATGAATGTCAATAAGTTTGTTGAAACTGAAAATAACATATCTTTGTCACTTACGCCCTTATGCCACCATGTGTCAAGACACACTGGTCGAAGAAAAGGGAAACAATTTAACGTTACCGTCGTATGAATACATAATAATTTGCAGTTGCACATACGTATGTCAAATGTATTGAAATTATTAAAAAATATCATATTTTTGGCACTTAAGCCCTTTTACCACGCATGGGTCGAAGCTTAAGACTGATTTTAACTTTACTTTCGTAGAAATATTTAATAGTTTGTAGATATTAGTGCAAAAAAATGGTTGAAATTGAAAGTAACAATTTTTTTTGTCACTTACGCCCTTTTGTCACTATATCTCAAGACGCACGCGGCGGAGCTTAGGGGACTTTTCAACTATTGTTTAGAATGATCAACTGAACATGTGTGCAAATTTTCAGCTTGTTCGGAATTTTGTCCGGGTACACCATACAAAATTTTCTTCCACTCCTGGGCTATACTGTGTGTTGAGACAAAGATAACCTAGCGAAACATGACTTACCACTGCAATCGGTATTTTAAATGGTGACCCGCTGTCTGGCAAACGACTACCCTATACGAATTATAAGCCAGTATCAATACTATTTGGAACACTTACGATGTATTAATAATGTACTTCGTGGCTAGGACGATTAAAGTCTTGGTAACAAGCCCTTATATAAAATGG
Source organism: Sweltsa coloradensis (assembly GCA_024449915.1). Lineage (NCBI taxonomy): Eukaryota > Metazoa > Arthropoda > Insecta > Plecoptera > Chloroperlidae > Sweltsa > Sweltsa coloradensis. Next base: position 2,318 of record JAMZAV010004694.1, on the reverse strand, counting down.
ATGCATTAAAGGTTATTTCAGAATTAAAACAAATCATAGCTTGCCCTCCCTTCTGCAATGAAAACAGTGAGAGAGCCATACTATCTTCTGCTTTTCGTTTCCGTGTGGGTTAAAGTGGCCTTTTCAAATACCATGGATGAAAACGCAGTCGTTGGCTCTTTCTTGTTTATCATTTAATTCCGAACCATAACATATGGAACTAACAAACTCGATAGGTTTATATTGCCCCTCAGATCCTTGGGCAGTTACCCTCACTTGTCACTTGCCAGTACAAGAGTGCATCCGTCTAGATGTAGACGTGTGGTGTGGTGAAACAGTGTTGGTGTGTTTTATTTAAGAAATAAGTTTTGTGAAAATTGGCGATGTCGGGGAGTGATGATGGGGGGGAGTCGTTTGCGACCAAGACATACCCGTCCAAAAAAAAAACGTGCTCGGAAAGGAAAGAAATCAAATATCAGCATGTGGAAGAAAAAAAAGAGGTAAGGTACAAGTTAATAATCGCTCGATTTGTTACACGTGTAGGCCTAAGCCTATCAGTAAACAAAGTTAAAATAGTGACTTCGTTTTATAACGAATGCTTGGGCTAACATGTAATCTTATATATTATATCCAAGTTCAGAACCAATTCACTGTTGACAAGCTTCGGCGCGTTGTCACACTCGTGCACCTTTTACCAGTGTTGTGACTTATCTAGATAATATATCTAGATAAAATCCATTATCTATTATCTTATCTAGTAAGTTTTCTTTAGCTATTATCTAGATAAAATAAATTCTTATCTAAGCTTTTTTAGCGTTAAAATACATTTTTCAGATAAAATAATAAACAAGAATGTATAGACAAAAATATCATAATTCATCACTTTTATATAAAAAAAATACTACTATTTTAGTTGTTTTGTGCTTACCCGGGTAATGTCAACTTGTCAAGTCTGACAAATATTACGATTGACAAGAAAACTATTTTTGGGGAAAAATAATATTTAAAAAATCACGTCAATATCTCTTATCTTTTATCTAGATAATTTTCTGCTTTTTATCTTTTATTTTATCTAGATAACTTTTTGAGAATTATCTTTATCTTTATCTAGATAAAAAATAAATTATCTAGTCACAACACTGTCTTTTACTGCATGTGGATAAGAGCTGGAACGTGTTCGAGGTATCGCGCAGTGCGCAATGTAATGTGATGTAAGGTGAACGGAAGAGTTGTGCATGGCAACACGCCCAATTGATTGGTAAACGAATATCCCTTCCGAGATTTAAAAAATGGTTATTTGGTTAAAGTTGCGCAAAATCACTTTCAGTTCAACTTCAGGATGATAAAACATCTGAATACTGGTGTTTTAATTTCAATTGTACTACCTGGCCGAACCGGTGGTGTGGTTCTACAACATTTGAATCAAAAAAATCTCCACGAACCTGTTGAACAAAAACTTAATAAATACTATAAAATATAACTAGACATCAAGCCTGGGACCCAAGTTTTGAATCAAAACGTCGATAATTTTTCGACGTTTTGAGTGGTCACTTGGTCTGATAACGTGCGATTTCCTCAAAAAGCTAATTTTGAAATCAAAACGTCTTTTTTTTTACGTCCCACAACGTCTTTTTCTACCCACAAAAAAATAGCTTGTGGTACATGCGTGGGATGATGCTTTTTGACGTTACGGCCCTCTCAATATAATATACTCGTTCGTCCTATGCATGTTTATACAAGGCTGTGGTTAAATTCGAACACTTGGGACTTGGCATTTGGCGCTAGGCTATATCGATGTATTTGGCATTTTCAATTTATAAAAAAACTAAATAATCTTGATTTCATGGCCCCACAGTAGGGTAAGGCCTAGGCCCTACATCAATTAATTAGGGCTACCTAGGTCGAAAGCCTATTAATAGGCTAGGCCTAGCGCCTTGGACCTAGGGCCGCCTTGGCCCCTAGCTCTTGTCAACATTCAGACACCTCACGTTTTATTTACCTTTTAGCATGCATGCGAGTTATTTCCACGACGCATCTTTGTTATTTTTATGTTATGAAACGTTGAGTTTTGCAGATTCAAATCGTGTATTGATGAAATAAGATCTTCTTGCTGTTCAAATGCATGTTGATTGTATTTTATAGGTTATGTCGGCACTGCGCTGGAGAACGTAAACAACAAGGAAATGCAAAGATTTAGAAAAACATGTAATATGTATAGTAGGCCTATCTTTGTCTGAGGTCTTTGGGGGTAGGGGCATAGATACTCTATTTGATTGGTCCAGGGTTCGGCCCTGTTCGGCTAGGGGAGAGATACTGACGGGAAGAACACAAAGCAAGTT